>SHCU01000519.1:29750-51900 GCA_004307685.1 Ceratina australensis | reverse complement strand
CCTCCCATAGACGACATCGCCAAAAAAAATTATCCACGCCCCTGGAGATGCATGAAGATTAGGTACATCGAGTTGATACTAAAGGAATCAAGTTTGATTTGCGTTGGAGTATCACTAACAATACCCACGGTGAATTCTCGTAAAACCTCTAATACTTTCAAACTCAGTCCTCTAACGTTCCCGCCCACAGCTCGCACAATACAAAGCAAACGAAATTCGATTCGACGCTGAGCATACAAGCTTGTTTGTCTGTTGCTCGATTGATCATTGCTACCGCAGACTTTCATCCGATCGGGCGGAGAAGCCGTATGAAATGCAAATTCCGATTATTTATTCGGCTGATCAAAGACGTCGAACGCACAATAGATACCCGCGAACCGTACCAGGTGGAGGTGAAACAGATACCTGTTATAACGGATACAACCCTGCCCCGGCGGATCGTACCACTGTACGGGCAGCTCATGTTTACAATAACGCGTCTCTGGTTGCCTGGTCAGGGATATATTCTATATACACGGCTGTATATGTATAAGCAAGAAGCCGGGGGCAATTACAGCCGCAGCCCGGAGGACGCGTCGTTGTTATGCCAGATGCTCCTCATACTCCATTACATTGATTAGTAACGAGGGCCGTGTAACCTTCGTGATTAACAGTGATCATTGATCTACCAATTTCAATCGACCCGATATGCCAAGGACTTTAATCAGCGTGATACGTGATATGATTCACTTTCGATTACTCGTTCCTTCATAATAATGCTCTAATCACGTTGAACGGGTATTGCTGTGGGATTCAATTTTCCAAAACTGATAGCTGACTCCTAGATCAAATGATTATTTATAGCGAACAGCTCGATTGCAATTACAATGGCAAGATGATAATAATGATAGTGAGAATAGTAGGATAGATCAGGACTTTGTCCTAAGTAACAGGCCGGCTCAATCCTAGGATGGATAACCGAAGCTAACATTCTTTCTCAACCGAACAGGAGTACCCATCAAGAAGCGAGACAAATTTCCTGTCATTCCCGAAGGAAAAATCGTCTCACCTTCGGCCTCCCAACTCCTTTCCTCTCTTGCGGGTTCACGGTTGCTGGGAACGTTTACGAGTTTCGTTAAATAGGTCAGCGAGTTTCGCCGCGGTATAATCACGATGGCTATCAAAGTTTATCGTAGTTATTGGTCAATAATTAACCACATTATTACCGGGTCGTCAAATTCGGCTATCGCGGGCCATTAATAGCTCGCCAATTTAGGTCCACTCACAAATTTTCTCCATGTAATACGCAGTTTAATTTCCTGCCGGCCTCGTATCGCGTTACTTTCATCTCTAATGGTTGTCACGCAGCCGATTAGGTGGAATTAGAATCGGGCTGGAATATTTCCGACGCGAAAAACTACCGATCTCATAAATCAGATGAAATATGAAGCGACTGAAATTCGAATGTAACGTAGAACTACCTATGGGCAGATGATGGGTATCGCTGGGAGACAACGTAACGATTGAAAGTCCAGCAATGTGTTCCTCACGCACGACTACCCCTCTCAGGGCGATCCTTATTTCCCTCGTAGCCGAATCCCGTATTTCCTGCCCGTCGTGAGATCTACCTAGCCATGAAAGAGGGTTTTCGTAGCTGCACGTTGTTGCAGAGAGATCGTGCGGGGGTGTGGGCGATGGGTGGTTCGAAAACGTAGCGAAGGTGGAGGCGATGGGAAACCAGGTGGAGATGTGGGTGGCGTACGGAGTTGAACGGTCGGTGGGTGGGGGGTGGGGGTGAGTGGGGGGTTAACGACCCCGGTAGTCGCGATAGGACGTGCGTGAGCCCTCGCACGACTGATTACGAGCGAGCGACCCTTTGACGATCATGATCGACCAACTTGATGCACGATAAAGAGAGACGAGGGACACGCCGCTCGCAGAGCCGAGGGTGCCGGGAGAGAAGGAGAGGAACGGTTGCACATGTGATCGATCCGGGCGCGAGCGTCGAAGAGAGCATCGCCTTAGGGGCTCTCCAAAGCGAAGGGGTTAGTTACACCGGTGGTCGCGGGGTCTACGCCGGCTACTATCATGTATCAGCGTGGATAAATCGCCGGATGTACTTCGGCCCGCGCGAAAGACGTCGCATTAACGTTTTTACCGCGGCTCGAACGCCCTCGACTTTTCAATCGTTACGATACGTAAGATTGAATCAGTTCTATTACGCCCGCCCGAGGGACTTCATTTTTTAACGCTTTGAGCGCTGCGTTGCCCGGCGTTAAACGTGCGGACTGGTCACTCTTTACAAGAATTCCTATGGGCTACGTACTTTTTAAAAGTTGAGCAGAATTTTCATTGCACAGTATATTGATTGCAACTGAAATAAATTATTTAGCGACCTCAAGAGCCTTAATAACCATTTATTTCATTAAGCAACACAAGCAACAGGAATTTCATTAAGCAGCATGAACAACATAACAGTAGTGTGTAACAACGCATATATGGGTTCATAGCCAAAATCGAATGGTTGTATGTAGTTCATAGCGCTCGAAGGGTTAACGTTAACTAAATGAACCAGCAACGTGAGTTCTTATAACTTCTACCGACTTTTCGAATTATGTCATGTATTATGAGGTGTCAAACTGGGTTTAACCCTTTGACATACAAATAAAATGCTCATCGGCGCGTCTGTAGGGTACCATTTAATTCGGGAATACTCACGTACAAGCTCAGAAACAGGGCGTTTTATTTGGAAACAACTTTACTACTTTATAATTACTTACTTTATAACATTCAATAGGGTTGTCAATTTATTAATACTATAAAATAATAATTTAATAGTTTTGTAACGTGTGATACTTCTGAAAGCATGTAGGAATTATGTGTTAGCCAAAGACGGTTCTTGGCAACTCGGAGACATCGAAGTCTACGATGGCACATGAAACGAATGACGTCTCAGAGACATCATTGCATGTCAGGGGGTTAACCTCTCAGCCTCAACCATTTCGTTGTAAGGTCTCCTTGTAGAAAGAATAGATATTTGATCCTGCTTATGGGAATTCAAAAATTCAAAATCGAACCGGGTAACGGGTCGCCGGTAACCGGACCTAATCAGTATATACGAATCGTTCGCGAAGTTATACGAGATCTAGTCATTTGTGGACCCTTGAATTCGTATTTATGTTTGTAGCCGCCGTTTGGCAGCGGCGGTGGCGAGAGTCTCGTGGAATTGAAATGCAAATAGTGGGATTCGGGATGCAAATTCCGGTTGCACGGGGTAACGCCAGCCAACCATCCTGAACGAACGAGCGGACGAACGAAACAGGAGGGGGCCCACGCGGATCAGTTCAGAACGGAACCAAGAGGAATGGAACCGAGTGGACTGCGGATAAAATGAGAGAGAGAGAGGGGGGGGGGGGAGGCCTGGCCCGGAGGGGGCGAAGAACGAGGAGGGTGAGCGATGAGCCGGGCCGAGGAAGGAAGACAAAAAATTGATTGCAATTCGGCGCCACTCTCGGCGAAGCTCGAGATAAAAGTAATGCGTTTCGTGCATAACGAGTCCCCGGCTCCTCTGCCCAAACCCTCTTATCCTCGCGTGTTGCCCCTGAGTAGTAGTACCTCCGTCGAATTCGCCGTCCCGTTCCTCCTTATACTTTATGACGCCTTATTTCGTATCGCCACTTTGTTTTCAACTTTCACCCAGCTACTTTATGGGCCGCGATCCCATCGGCCGGGTTCGATTGCTCGTTGCTTCGGCAAATAATTGCTTGACAACGCGGGGAAGACGACGATTCGGTTTAAGGGGCTGAGAGGTTAGGTTAGGTTCCTCGACTCGGCGCACAAGGATTTTAATGACGCGCGTATTGAGACAGACATAGTACTTAAAATATTTACAAGAACGTTGATGCTGCTAAAACAAATTTTTGTCTCGCTTCCCTGAGAAATGAAGAATCGTTTACTGACCTCTCGGCCTGTGTAAATATTTAAAAAAAAACAACTGATCTTCCGTTGTAGAGGTTCGCGTACGCGTAACTGCGTGACTAATAGTCTCTCCTTGGCGGAGCTCGTTAAACTCTTTGATCGACGAGCAAATTTTTCAGCCCCTCTGCCCTTTTAATAACCCTCCCAGCCCCGCGCTTCCGGCTCTCGTCCACCGGCCGTTTATCGTTCACGGCCTCCGTTGTATCCGTTAACGATGATCAAGGCAAAGGGTAGTTCCGGCACCGGTAACAATGCGGGATTTGAATAGGCGAATACTAGATACTGTTAAATTTAGTCTTGCCCCCAATAGAAGAGGTTAATAATTGGACAGGAACATAGGATTTCAGCAGGCAGGTGAATACAGGTTTCGGGGTATCTATCTAGTAAAAAGAAAAAAATGCAAAAGAGATTCGCGAGGAACCGAGAGCCAGGCAAACTGTAATGGATACAACATAGGGGGGTTGGCCATAAAATTGTACAAATGAGCGTAGTGAAACGATGGCTTATGAGGAAGCGAGGGGTAAAAAAGTGGACAGCGAGAATAAAAAAGAACCCTCCCGAAGCTACACGCCGCACCGGTGCTGTTGTTCGTGTCTGCCCGTGTTCTCCATCGTTTCTCCACCGCCTCGTCCCACCCTCCTCCTACCGCCGTCTCGGCCTTCGGTGCACTCGTACCGCGGGTGCAAACAAACACTGGGTCATACGAACTAACAAACGCTGGACATTTACATTTAGGACGGTTTCCCTACACCCCCTTCCTCGCCCGCCATTTTTTCTACACCGAACGTCGCTTCTTCCCTTTCCGATCCGCGTCTTCTCCCAGCTCGGTCTCTCGCTGATACACGGACGCCTCGGATGGCGTGTTTGCATTATGTACCGTGGTTCCCTACGGTACACACACTCCGAGTGGCCTCACACTTGCAAATTTTCTGCTTTTAAATATTAATTCCGTCGTAATCGATAGCACCCAGGCTACCAGCCTGTGCCCTTTCTTCACGGGAAATCTACCTTTATTAACCTTTTTATCAGTCGATGGAATTAAAAATTCGATGAATAGTTGACTTAGCTAATGTACAGCTTCACAATTATTCCGAATCCACTACTGCTTATGTGTGAGTTCCCTAGCGGGAAAATATTCACAAGTAGTAAGAAATCTATTCGTTTATGTTTCAATGCTCCGACATATGATGATGATGCCAAAGCTTCTGCCTGCAGCATTGAAACATAAACCAATGGATTTCTTACTACTTGTGACTATTGTCCTGCTAGGGAAGTCTCACATAAGCAGTAGTCGGTCCAGAATAATTGTCCGAAGCTGTATAATATTCACAAGTACTAAGAAATGTATTGGTTTATGTTTCAATGCTCCAGGCAGAAGCTTTGGCAGCATCATCATATGCTGGAGCATTGAAACATAAACCAATAGATTTCTTACTACTTGTGACTATTGTACAGCTAGGGAACTCACACGTAGGCAGTAGTGGGTCCGGAACAATTATCCGAAGCTGTACTGACCACGATAGATTCAGGTCCAGCTAAAAAATGATGTTGTCAATTTTTACCTGTTGTCCCGCGTGTTTCGTTTGATACTCCTTGCGTTAAAGTTCCATTATCCCTGCTGTTATAACCCTGACGCTCATTACATCTTTAACTACTGCATGAGAGTACCGAATCTCATTTCAATAGTCGTCTAATTGTTAATCGAATTTCCGAATGGAAGCGACGGAAAATTGATAAGACGCGGGACGTGTATGTATAATGCGGTGGGTATGCAAAACAGGATTCAGGTAATACTGACAACCGTAGGCGGCCACAGGCTCATCCGCCGAATTACAGATACGCCGGTAACTACGAATGTCCAATTACTTCTTGTTAACCGTCCCGATTGTCGTCCATTGCCGTGCTGTTATACTTCTATCTCGAAATAAGCCGCGGGCCAGTCACTCCCGCCGCGCCGGCATTCTGCTTAATATAATTACAAAGTATCGATCCTGTACAGGGTGGGCGACAGGGTACGTTACCACCGCCCGAAGAATTGCTAAACGTTTTGGCTAACGTATCGCGAGAATCGATCATTTTTTTCATTCCAGTATTTAGTCTATCAGTTGTAGAATTTGCAGATGGTCGACTGCAATTTTGTTGATTTTATTTAATTTGGAATACAAAGAAGAGTATATGTTGTCTAAAAACACACGAAACGCTCAGCATGCGATTTATAACAATTTATTAAATAATAAATGTATGCACCTAAAATTCTATCTTGCATTCCCTTAAACTCGGTTCTCGGCTATTATCATCATAAACACCCCTTTAATTCTGCAAAAGCGCACAAACACTGCCTTTAATGCTGTTATCGTAAATGAAATTAGTTAATTGCAACGATGTAAATAGGGAGTTACAGTATCGTTAAGAAGCGAAGAAGCCTGAGACTAAGTACTAAAGGAACTGAAAGCAATATTTGATATTAACCCATTGCAATTGTATCTCTTGTAACTCATAATGATTAAAGTTTAATACAAGCTAATTGTATAATTTTTAGCACAGAAATTATCTAAGAACGAAATGCACGCGGAACCTTTGTCTAGCATCACGGTTGAACTTATTCCAACCGTAGTCAGCATGTTGAGTTAATAACATTCTTCCCTTAGGGCAGAGCTCGGTTAGAGGGCTTAGGGTTCAGGGAATGAAACAGAATGAGCTAACCAGAATTAGAAGATATGAAAATCGCAAGTAATTGAGGAATCAAACCAGGCGTCGACGCGGAATGAGCTACCAGGCGTCGGAGGGTATGAAAACGGTAAGTAATTGAAGAATCATCCCTGACAATCGAATTTTCCCAAGTACCGAACGAAACCAATGCATCCGGAACCTTTATCTGGCATCACGGTTGAAGTTATCCCGACAATAGGCAGCAGCTTGAGCTAATAATATTCTTCCCTTGGCGGCAAAGCTCGGTTAGGGACGAAGGGCTCGTGGAATCAGACCAGGGGTTGGTACCCGGCTTTTCCTTTCTCTTCGCCCCGGGAAGAAAACCATTGTGCAGAAAACTTCGGCACGCTATACCGTGCCGTGCCGGCCGGGGTACCCGCGCCGTAGTTGCACGAGTCCCGGCACTCTTTTGATATTTCAACGTAGTAGACGAGTGCCGTGTCGTAATGAAATCATCTCCAGTGCTTTGATCTTCCCCTCGCGCGCCTGGAAAGCATGAGCAGCGCGTCGCTTTCCCTTAAAAACGGCTACGCAACCACTCGCCCGACCATCCTCCTTACCCAACTTTTCAATCCCTCCTACCACCGCGTTCCCTGCCCCGCTCTTCCAGCCATACCACCTTCCTCCAGAGTACACTCGCGCTCACCTACCCACCTCTGCCGTCGTTAACCAGCCCCACTATTATAATGAGTTCCTTCGCCGCTTCCTTCGCTCGCGATACATTTTTACCATGCGAGAAGCAATTTCCTCATTATGGTAAGCGCTAACCGGTTGTCCTTTGTCACACGCCGGGACATACTGTCCTCCAGCGGGTGCGACCGCCGCCCGGCCTGGTGTAATTACTTTTTCGTCGGTACTGTTTTTCGGCGTCGACGACGTTAATAGACGCCCGGAGAGAATGCAACCGTGGGCGGTCGCGCGGGAACGCCGACGGACCGCAATAATTCCACTCGGTTCGAAAGGGCACGCGTTCAACGCCCAATGGCTTCTCGCCCGTTTCTACTTTCCGTAAGTGGGAATCGAGGAGATTCTTGTTTCAGCTCACTACGATACGGTATTTACAGTGTAAATTGTTTTTTATAGTAATTAAAACTAATTTCAAAAAGTGTCAATGACGTTTTGGTCATTTTTTGTCCCTGGTTGTAGCGCAGGGAGTTCAATGAAAATAGTCAAGGGAATTCTCTTCTCAGCACGGGATTTACAGTTTAAATTGTTTTTTATTAGCAATTAAAGTTGATTTGAGAAGCGTCAATGACATTTTGGTTATTTTTTGTCCCCGGTTGTAGCACAGGGAGTTCAATGAAAAAGGTCAAGGGGATTCTTTTCTCAGCTCACTACGATACGGGATTTACAGTTTAAATTGTTTTTTATTAGCAATTAAAGTTGATTTGAAAAAGTGTCAATGACATTTTGGTTATTTTTTGTCCCCGGTTGTAGCACAGGGAGTTCAATGAAAAAGGTCAAGGGGATTCTTTTCTCAGCTCACTACGATACGGGATTTACAGTTTAAATTGTTTTTTATTAGCAATTAAAGTTGATTTGAAAAAGTGTCAATGACATTTTGGCTATTTTTTGTCCCCGATTCTAAGGCAGAGAGTTTAATGAAAAAAGTCAGAGTTCTACTCTTTTATGAGCCGGAACATTTTCGAATTAACGAATTGCCCATCCGCTGCAAGCCTCTTTCGCTGGCGTACCTTGTATAAATTAATCCTCCGCGACGAGACTATCCAGCCAAAGTGATTGTCTCAAATATAATAAAGTATCTCGGATCTTTCGTGGGGCAATAACGCGAGGCATGATCCATCGGAAGGAAACTACGGTGGACATTGACGATGATCGATACACGTAGCTAAGAACGGGGAACAAGACGCCACCGAGAGATACAGAAGATGAAGAACGACGAGACCGTGGATCGGCGGAGAGATGTAGAGGGGGGTTGGGCGAGACGGTTCTTCTTTGTGCGAAGGAAACACGATCGCGGTAGGTATATAAGATGTATCGAGCAACAAGGACTAACGGCCTTTAATTAATAAAGTTACGCGAACAACTCTCAAAGTCTGCCTGCTCCTTCTACGCGGACTTCTACCCAGCTATTTCCCTCGCTTCAGAATTTCTGCCATTCGCCTCCACCCAGGTATCTCCACCATCCCGCCCCATCGTTTCTTCGGTCTTTTATAAAGGCTCACCTACAAACTTCCTGACCCTTTATCAGATCAAAACTATGCCTTACAAATTGCCTCTACTATTCTCGGTACTAATAGACACGTGAATAACACGATTTAATGGCTTTCATCCTATTCAATAATATTCTATATTTTCCCCTCCGCCCGGCGCGTTGTATAAGTCCGCACGTACATGTACGTGTGTATATCGAGCACGCTTGTGCCACGATAGCTACGTAAAGCGTACACCTGGGTATACATAAAATACAATTAATATTGCCTGCATGTAAACATGTTAAGCTTCGCTCGTACATTATGGGAACCGTGCAAGTAAGGTAAATGTTTGACTTGTTTTAGAAGAATTGTTTAATCTCTCTGGGTAGCGTTCGAAGAATTTATTCGAGGTCATTACCTCTGCGAGAATTCACTCGGACTGATACTTTATCTTCATATCATCATAAGCAGACTGTGGTTCTTTTATTTGCATTCTCACTCTACTCACCCACCGCCTGGCTGTAAGTCAGTCTACGTCTTAAGATAGAGGCTGAACCTCATGCTTCGACAGCAATTAATCATTCATAACTTTATATTTGATTGACACCTTATCCCGGCCCAACTCAATGACTTACATCTTCATCCTAACATAACCTAACTCAATGACTTACTTCAACTTAATTAAATGCTTTATTCTAACCTAACTTTATGACTGACACCCCATCCCAACCTATACCAATGATCGATACCTCATCCCGACCCAACTTAACGATGGCTACCTCGTTCCAACCAGACCCAATGACCTCTAGTAACCCTTTCCTCATCTGTCGCGCAACATACTATGAGGAGAGAGCAACAATCACCAAGGAACGTCACCATCCTGCCAGACTTTAAGAATTAAAGCAAGTCACTGGCTGGCAGCTCTCCGCCGCTAGACCCTAGACTCTCTCTAGCTCCTCTCTGTGCCACGGGCGACGAGTTATGGCTCGCTAAAGAAAATTGACTTGAACCCTGGCCAGGATAATAAAAGCGGTGCGAGGATACACGGGCGAGAAGAGTGTACCAAGTAATACGACTCCTCTCCGCGCGATACCATGAACAAGAGGGCCTGCGTTGAAGGCGAACGTAACGTTGAGATGGTATCCGGCCACAGATCGAGTCATTAGAGTTCCCGGTATCGATGGGTATCAATTAAGAGTTATATTACGTTCCCTTGTGCTGGCTCACGACAGTTCGATCAGGATCATACTAACGATCGTCTGTGATAGCATCTGGTATATAGGATCTTCATATGGTAATTTCGATACTATATCGTAAGTCAACAGAACGAGAATTTTTAGTTCGATTAATATAATATGAGCCCTGCTGAAAGTAATTGGGGGGTAATTCTACCAGCCTAATAAGACAAAATAGTGCAATTACGTATAAAACTTGTTTATTTACAAGTGCCTGCATTCTTGGGTGCAATCCCAACTGAAGGCTCTGAGGATCTTCATAGGTCCCCAAAATACAAGGCGCACAATGCAATTGTAACAACGGCGGACACGTCGCACGAAGGAGAATGGAGTAAATGGCACGGGTCGAGTGAATTGTTATTTTATTTATAGCCGGCCAGTTCCGATTCGAACTTTTTGCTTAACCGAACGGTTGGAATTGAATCGCTGATATGTAAATCAGCGAACTGGAATCCTGGTAACTCGATGATAAACGGCTGACTATTGAGACACGCGCATTATTTTTTAACTGTCACGATCGGATATGATGAATCGTGAGGGCTACCGTTCCTACGAATATCCATCGGAGCCATCCCTACTCTACTTTTTTTCCCCCTGTTTTCTGTATCGCCGTAATTAAACCTGTCATTAATAGCAAACAGCTGTGATTAATTGTCAGCCGGGAGCAATTTGAACCGTAATCAGTGGAGCTCCTTCAATCGGTAGATATAAAAATATGAAGAGGCCAAACAGATTGACGAAGATAAATGAGAAGCCGCTGTTCGAGAACCCTAGAATTCCGTCAAATGACTCCACCGCGTCGACGAGGCTAGCCGAGACTGAAACGTCCCGTGGGATTCATCGGAAAAGGAACATTGTCGTTGTTTACCTTGTTCGGTGTCGTCGCCTGCTGCTGCGGTGAACAGCTGGTGCTGTGTATGGTCGGCTGGTTGGTCGTCGCCGGCACAATGCCCTGATGGTTCAGGTGGCTCAGCTGGGGCTGCTGCTGCTGCTGCTGCTGCTGCTGCTGCTGCTGCGCCGGATTCTGGGTGCCAGCCTGCAGCTGTTGATGGTGCGTCTGATGCGCAGGGTGGGCCGTCTGGTGATGCGTCGCGGGGAAGGTGGGCACCGTGAACGGGACGAACAGCATCGGGCTGCCGAGGATGTGCGCACCACCTCCACCCAATGCCCCCGTCTCCTCCCTACACCTTTTTCGTGCGTTTTTGGTTTTGGATAACTCGCTCTTAATCCGGCGAACCGTGTTTTTGTTAACTTCGACGTGCTACTACGTGTACTCTCTCCCTCTTCTTCCCGTCTCTCTCTTTCTCTCTCTCTCTCTCACGTTTTATTATTATTGTGCGTATGTTTCGAAACACTGCCGACGGCGACGAGTGGGATGCAGTAGAAGAGATAGAAGTAGTAACGGTAGGAATAGTAGCAGCAGAGTAGTACGTGTCGAAGTGAAGGACTACAATGTATGTTTAGTGATTTATCATTACCTGCACTCCTGCCCCAGCCCCTGGTGCTGGGGGTGGGCGTAGGGGGCGGCTCGGACGGAGGTGGTGGACGCCACCCTCGCTACCCTCAGCGATAGGCCGCCCCGCTGGCTGGTGAGCTGGACCGCCGGCCCTGGCTGATGATTGCTATGCACGCAACAACAGGCGCGGCAGCCGATCGGCGGTTGCTGGCTCGGGATTGCCTGGAGGTGGTGCGCTATGGGGCCCCTGGGCCCCGTCGAGGAGGGTGAACACGGGTACACCCCAACCAGGCAGCCCACCACCGCAGTCCCGGGGCCCGGTGCGCTCGGTGGCAACGCGCCCGTAGACGAGGCCACCCCAACCTCGCTTGCCCTTCTGCAACCACTGCACCACTGCGCCCACCCTGCTTGCCGCGGGCCCTGATACGTCCGAGCGATCGTTGACCCGGCCTGAATCACCTCCACCTGAGTCTCTTTAACCCCGCGTTCGCTTACGGGCGGGATCTTGCTACTTTTGAAGGACCGCTCGAATCCGATCACTGGATTCTCTGCGCAGCGCGATTCCTCAGCTCCACTTCGACGTGCACTTTCACAATTGTTCTATTTTAATCTCGAAGCGTAATTACAAATCGCTGTTATCTTTAACTTCGTTTCGATTCACTGTTACCGTCGCTCGAGCGTGTCGTGGCCGAAGCTCGTAACCACGTGGCCGACCAGATTCCCGCACACCCTTCTCGCCGGTGTAAATACAAACGGATCACTGGCCGCTCGCTTACGCTGGGAGGGGGAGAGTCCTGCCCGAAAGTTTCGCTCTACAGCTGCGGAACGAACCGTGTCAAATATTAAACGGCTCAACAAGTACACACAGTAGGCTACTCCCTTCGATCTCGGATTCTGTTAATTGTAAAAATCAGTGCTCGTTCACTTGTCGTCACTTATCTTCGAACTGTAGGAACACTGGGTTTCGGTCTGCCTTCGGGTCACCGAACTATACAACAACGCAACTTCGAACCCGCGCACTGAAACCGCGACACACCTGGGCTAACGATATCACCGATGACCGAAGTTACATCCCGTTTCGGCGTAAACGGAAATCTACCGGGTTATCGGGGCTAACTAGCGTCGGTTACCGAGCTAACGCTGAAGTTCGACGAGAGATCACGGTCTCACGACAACGAGCTCGATATGTATCGAGGCGTTCGTACCGGGCTCGGACGGGACTCCGTGTTCGACGGTGGAAAACAGCGGATGGAAAAAGAGAGGGAACCTAACCCGTAATGTTGGAAGGTCGCTCGCCGACTGACTAGCACTTCCGCTGAGGCTGTTGTGCGATTCAGAGTGGGGGATGCTTCGTTGGGTTGTTGTGTGTAGGGGTTGCCGGCACAGGGTGGGTAGACTCGTTGGTTGGTTGGCTGGGGTGCCTGTGTGCACGAGTTGTGCTCTGCGCGGGAAACGCAGGGGGCTTCGAGGCCTCGACAACCGGCCCGGCCCGGCAAAATAACCCGACCAGTTTCACGTGGCACCTTCGGTTACACCGGCTCCCCGTTCCGTCGCTCGGGGTCTTTCCACGAAGGCGTCGATATCTCCCAACCGTCTTATCCGACGTTCTCAGTTATCCCAGATCTCCTTATGTCTCGTCAAATTGCAAATTTAATATCCTATCTCGCTGCCCGGAACGAAGTCTAGTTTCCCTTTTTGGTGAGCTTCTTTGTGGTTTGACCGAGTGACAAGATAAGTGAAGATATGTCCATGGAATTAGAAAAATTGGTGCATTGCTGATAATTCTCTCCTACTTACTCGAGCGGACAGTTGTTGAACCAAAGGATAATCTACCTTCTTCACAGGCTTGACATCCCTTCGAAAGATTCTTAATACTCGAATATAAAAGATGGATTCAGTGTCCAGCTTCGCTGAATCTTGAAGCCGGGGACGGAGTATCCGACGGATAGCACGTGCTCGGGGCAAAGTTCACTGTCATTCACGTAAACATCAAACGCAAACACTCTTACGCACGATTCACCGAATAGAAAAACCACCGAATAGATCGAAACTCGCCGCGTCGCACGTTCCACCCACCTCGGGAAACAAGAAGAAGAAGAAGCCTCGCAGTCCGCGTGACGAAAACCGTAGTTTTGATCCTTGAACGGCTGACCGGTTGTACGCGTGCGTCGGGTTGCTTGTTGTGTTTACGAAACGCGGTTGTGTCGGCGCGATGGATGAAGGAGCGTGCCTACGATACAGCGACACGGCCGGAGGACGCACGGAGGGACGAGAACAAGCGGATGGAACAAGTATCGTTGGCCTAGTGCTAAGCGGAATTATGGATCCCGGATGAAGAGCAGCGCTGTGTGACCTGCACGTAGGTACGTGGCGTGGAGACAAGAACCGTGTATCGCAATGTATCGCGGCGGTTGCGTCGACGGCGGCGGCAGCGGCGGCGGCGGCGGCTACGGCGGCGGTGACGTGGAGGGGAGAACGATGTTGGAGGGGCGAGTGAGTTGGGTGGTGGGTGCCTCCTCGTTCCTTCGCTCGAAGAGAGGGTAGAGGGTTGGAAGGCGCGCGGAGCGCCCCAGCCCTTGGAAACGGCTGTCCCGACTCGCTACTCCCCTGCATTGTTCCGAACAGCCTTTTAATTATTTCACTTTTTTTCGATTTCATGCAAATTATCGAACGTCGGCGGGCATTTGATCAACGCCTCCCGGGCATCGTTAATTGAATTCAGTTTTCATACGAGTACCAAATTTCTCGTATGATTTTTTATTCGACAGATCGGGTGACGGTGTTACGAAATATGACACAAACTGAAACTATGATCCCGAAGAAAGTTACAGTTCATTAAAAACTTGAGTCAAATTATATTCCTCTAAGGCTCTTTACAATAATCGCTTAACCCCCTACGGGCCAGTGTAACTTTCGGGTCACTCTTTAATTCATCGTTATTTTACCAGTTTTTATACACAGAAATGCACAGAAACATTATAGGCCGTTGCTATTTGAAAGTCACGTAGTAAATATATTGCAATAAAATTGTTTACACCGAACAACTGTTCTCGAGGATTAGGAGGGTAGATAGATGGTTAAAAAATCGCTCATTCTACGTAGTAGACAAACCAGACTGAAGTCTTGTCGAACCAGACGAAAAAAAGAATGTGTCATCTCCAAAGTGTCGGATCTTGAAGTTTGGCCACGCTGATAGAAAATGAAAATTTTAATCTGCGCGAAAGAAAACCAAATAAAAAGGTCGAACCTTTACTTTTCGACGGTGGCAAATTAATTTGTCCTCCCCCCCGCTTCTCTGTCTTCGTTAGTTGACTACGGGGCGGGAATAACCAAAGCCCTGCGGTTACCGAGGCATCGATCGCCCGGGAACCTCCTCCCCCTCTCCGGCCCCCTCCCCCCCAACGTGATTTTTGTCCACTTTGTCGCGTGTGTTAATTAAAAATTGCTCGCGGTTATTGTCGTGGAAGAAATCACGCGCGTCCCTGTAATTAAATCCTCGATGAATTCTCGTCAATCGGCCATCAAGCAATCATCGATGCCCCGCCGCTATTCAACGCCCGGGCGTACATCGCTCTGTGATTTTCAGCCGTTCCCGTATTTTCACCGGGACAACGTAGAATTTATTAATTGTCTGCCCCCCTTCCCCTCCTACTGTACGCCTAGTGTTAAATCCTAAAGGGCGATTCGATTATATTAATAACGATAGTCGAAATTGAATTTGTGAAATTTTGAAAAAGACGAGATCTCCACGAGACGGTTGAAGCAACAACCGAATCACTTTGTGCCGAACCCGAATCGCTGATTCATTTTCGATTTTTCACTTTCGCTAAGCGGGAGACCGAAAACCGTTGAGCGGCATTTAATGAGCATTCCAGCCTCGATTCCCGTCGCCGATATTTCCTGTAGGACAAACCGGGTACGCGACAGGCACACGGCCGCGTGCACTTTGCGTCCGGTAAATTTCGTATTTTCACGGCTAATGACTGAGGAACGAGACGGGTAATGTATTCTAGGCGGAACATCTACTATGCGCTTCCCCATTAGCATTTGTAATGCACACCTAACCCGCGAGCGTTGACGGTGCGCGCGGCGAAACCATCAGCCGGCGGTGCCATTTATAGCGGCGCGTGTTCCACGAGGAAAAGAGTTTGCTTGGAAATATGTTAATAGAACGCGGCGATGGTTAACCTTCGCGATGCTGCCCGTCATTCTTCTCGCATGCTCCGCTGGTTTGGTAGTTGGTACCTTACGATTTTCATTAAATTCCAGGCATTAGATATAAAGATTCTATTTGAAAAACATCTTAAAATGTTCATTAAATCCGAGATCGTTATTTCCATTAATTTTTCACTGTAAAAGATTAATCGGTCGATTGGAAAATATCTTATATATATATTCTTATATCTTATATATTAATATCTTAATTAATATCTATATATTCTTATATTCTTAATTAATATCTATATTAATATCTATAATTAATATCTTATATTATCTTATATATTAATAGTTACTCGCCTAGAAGTACGCCTCATAATTTTTTCATTAAAATCGATTTATTAGAGGCGGAAGATAAAAAATGTTTCAAGGGGTACGCCTTTATTCCCACTAACGCGATCCATCCTGAAGACCATGGACATTTGCGCGAGGATTTTCGCTACCGAAAATGGTACGAGCGAAGCGGAAACAGACGAGCCATTAAGAACCTTTCACACGTCACTCGAATTCTTCACCGTGGCCCGCGACTTGTGACGTCGTTACCGTCGCTTGTCACCGTTCCCTCCGTAGTTTTTCCCTGACGCCCTTCAAACTCTATAATGATTCTTATTTATTCCACCTGCAACGGTAGGGGGAGGAAATGATCATCCCCCTTCCGCCTGGCAGAACGTAAATATTTGAAGTGTTTTTATAATCGCATCTTGAAAACATGGCAAGGAAGTATTAACTATTGGAATTTCTTAAAATAAAAGGGCAACGCAGTATTTTTAACGAAGCGTCATTAGTTTACCTTTTATTCTCAAGCGAAGATGATTTAAAAAAAGAAGAACTTCTTACACCCATAAAATTGGCCAAAATTATACCACGCTCTCTTAAGAGTCTTAATGGTAGACTAATCCTGCCACAAGATTCACTATGGGCATAAGAAATCAGTCCCTTTGATACATAACGCAAGAGAATAAGTAACTTATTTATTTCTTATTACACGTTATAATAAAGTTTGTTTGAAAAATTCTCGTGATCATCGTATCCAGTTCTGATGTTAATCTCCGTGAAAAAACGTTTGTACTCGGGGGTTGAACCGTCCGGCGGGACTCGAAAACCGGGCGGAGGTGGTGACTGGCGAAGGCGGCCGCAATAACGGATAAGCGGGGCCATCGGACAGTTTGCGAGCGAGCGCCTCTCCTCCTGATGGGCCGGACGGAGAGACAGGGATATAGGGAGTCGGTATATTTATAATGACCCTATATGTATGCAAATGGCTGCATATCGTACGGACCTATCCCACTCGTACCCGTACGTGACAGAGGGCTCTGTCCACGTGTGCTACCCGAACCCTCCCGATCCGTGCCACCACCCCCAACGTCTCTCTGTCCCGCTTCTGCTCGAACGGCCACCCCCGGTGTGCGTGATCCTTGGATACCGCGAAACTGTACGCGCGTGTACCGAACACACCGCGAGTTCTTGTTGTATGTACACGCGGGAGGAAAACGCATCGATTGCGCGGGACATTGCGATTCTCGACGGGAGATCTCGCTTCCACGATTTGAACCTTTCAACGCGTTCCGAGGATCACATTGTTTCCGGTTCGAATACAAATCGGGAAAGTTAGATGAATCTGGGTTTGAGAGTTCTTTAATAATCATTTATTCGTTAATTTCAAATGCATGCGTGTATAAACAATTTTTAGGTTTCATGATTGTTGGTCTGCCAGTGATACAAGTCAATAACTCACGTGGCAGTAATAAACTGTATATGTAAATATAATTATACACCAAATAGTCTCATCAATTTAATCATTTGCATCATTCTGTAACAGAATAGACTCATGACAGTCAATCGCCCATAGACTCATGACAGTCAATAATTCACGATACATCGGAATTCAAATTGGGGAAGTTAGATGCTTCTGGGTTTAAGATTTCATTCACAATCATTTATCCAATTTAAAATACATGCGTGTATAAACAATTTTTATGTTCCATGATTATTGGTCTGCCAGTAGTACAAGTCAATAATTCACGTGGCAGTAATAAATTGGTTTATAATTATATACCGAATAGTCTTATCAATTTAATCATTTGCATCCCTCTGTAACAGAGTAGACTCGTGACAGTCAATCACCCAGTAGTACAAGTCAATGATTCACGATACACCGGAATTCAAATTGGGAAACTTAGATGTTTCTGGGTTTAAGATTTCATTAAAAATCATTCATCCAATTTAAAATGCGTGCGTGTATAAACAATTCTTAGCTTTCATGATTGTTGGTCTGCCAATAGTACAAGTCAATAATTCACGTGGCAGTAATGAACTCGTTTATAATTATATACCGAATAGTCTTATCAATTTAATCATTTGCATCCCTCTGTAACAGAGTGGACTCATGACAGTCAATCGCCCAGTAGTACGAGTCAATAATTCACGATACACCGACGTAAACGAGAGACGCGATCAACGCAGACCTGATATATTTTTTTCCCTGGTTATTGGGTCAGCGAAAACGCGATGATTGAAAACGCTAACGGGCTTTTTGGATTACGACGCGTAACGGGCGCGTTCCGATCACTTGCCGGATTCGGAAATTTGTGCGCCGCGCACGTCGATAGTATGTGTTGCAACCCGCATAAATTATGACGATAAACATGTTATTTATACGCCGACATAAATTAGCGACGGTAATTCCTGCTGATCAGCGGGAAACTGCATTCGGGCACGGGCCAATCGCGAAAAATCTGCGGAAAATTTCACGCGCCATCGTGTCCCGCGTAATAAGGAAAAATGATTACGCCCGATATTTTGCTAATAAGCAATTCTTCGGCCTCACGCGGTTGTTTATGGAAGCTTAAATTATCATTATAGTATTTAGTATTATAATTTATCATCATGTTTTGTTGCAAGTCGGTTAGTATTGCAATAAGTGTAAAATTTACGAAAACCTAAATTATTGACCTACACTACTAGACAATGTACCCTTGTCACAAGATCGACAGAATTGTTGTGCAAAACGCGTAAATTCGTGACTGTCTCCAGAATTATTGACTACTGGCATCATGAATCTACTTACATTTAAATTACATCCCAGATTTTTGCCCTTTTCACAGGGAATGAAATTAGTTAATTTCCACTGTGAAGCATCAACAACGAAATCAAAAGGAGTACAAGCTGATTGGGCCGGTAGGGCCGGGCACGGTGATATAGACGTCTCGGTTTCTGGTATGCAGCACGCAGGAGCGGCATGACGAACAGGTCCATCCCTCGGCCCTTTGCATAGCCCGAGGGTACGCGGCGAAATTCCGGGGAAGATTAAGACGCGCGGATTCGGGGACAGGGCGAGCGGAAAAACAGGAGCCGAGGGCAAAGAACGCTCGGCCACAGAAACCAACGTATCCATCGTCCCACGGATGTCTCTGTCCCCCCTCGCTTAACTGTCTATCCTCCGAGTAGTTCTCGCGTTCTCCTCCTGTCTCCGATCGCAAGAAAGCTCAATTTCAATTTCGAGCCCCGAGGGTGTCGTTTCGAAACGAATATAATTATACGGAATAATTCAGACGCAAGGTGCGAGGGGGCACGGGAGGGGGTGCGTAGCAGGGGATTGAATTCGGCCGAAAGCTTCCCTGACTCGAGTAGAGGCCTCGTTTTAAACAGGCGACGGCTGCGTGTAGTCTAACTACCGGCGCGGTTATAGGCTCTCGCGCAACTCGTCCCCCCCTAATTCGTCGCGTTACGCACGGCGGGCCAAAAGATAGCGACTGCTTAATCGCTCGAAATTCCTCCCACCCGAGGAATGCCTTGAATGAAAATTAAGTCAAGTATACCCAAGGCGTAATTGCTTCTCGCTGCGACCGACCGGTTCGATTCGTCCCTGCATCCGCATCAACGTATTCCCTGATTTCATCGTTCAAATCTAATCTAACGCGCAATAATTGATTAATCGTTCGAATCGCAATTATCACGTAAATATTTAACGGAATAGTTCTCGGCCGGAACGAGAATTTACCTGTTCCATCGTGATATAAACTAACGTTAAGTTGATCGATCCGCGCTGCGTTCACGGTATCACGTTGAAATTAATTCCTGACGAGGAGCTCATGAATTCGAAATATTAATCCCTCAGTTTGCCGGAGCGTGAATTTATATCTCAATCGTTCCGTTCCCTCTTATCAATTGCCCTCCGTCGGAATAACTTCACACTTCTCGGCCGGCACTTCTTCGCCCGTTTCTCCCCTACTTTGACCTATCTACCGTCATCCCCCCCGTCTGTTGCCGCGCGTCCCGCCCGGCAGCCGAGGCCAGGAAACCCTCGTCCCATTACCCGGATATTAGCCATCGGAGACCCACGAAAATGTTACGACTTGAATAATTTGTTTCAATGTAATTACCAATTAACCGTTCTCTCGAGCGGCGGCGGCGGATCGATTCGGCGCCACGGGCCTCGTACCACCGATTCGACGGCTTTCGATTTCGATATTGTTAATTGCGCGAAACGGCGATACGTAAATCAAGCTTTTTCAAACAGAGCCCGGGATCCTCTTTGTGCAAGCAAAACGTTATATATAGCGAGCAGCACGGTACGTTTTGCATTTGTTTGAACAGCATTTGTTGTTATTGAAATCTTTCGCCGTTTTCGGGCCGCGCTCGGCCTCCATAATTTGTATACGCGCGCGGGATGGGGGATTCATTACCATTAGCAGAGAGACGTAATTAATAATTCGGGATTGTGACCCGGTACCAACGGCTGGTCGTCGGTAATCCATACCTTTAACGCTCTTCCGGTGACTTCCCTGCTTCGTTGCGATATTTACAAAACTAGCACGTAGCGCAGTGCGCAAACATTCATATGAATTTTTAATACCAGCATCACGTGTTTGTTGTTTTAATCACTGACTTGCGCTACTGGATGAGAAACCGTTGACTCGTACTACTGGACGATATAATATGGACTTGTACTACTGGACGATATAATATTGACTTGTACTACTGGATGAGATGATATTGAATTGTACTACTGGTCGACGTAACATAGACTTGAACTACTGTAAGTAGTGACTCTGAATTAGAATATTCAGGGAACGGATGAACCGATCGGCGCGGGGGTGAACCGGTATCGGTGGCAGTTGTTCGTTTCACGAGTCATTTGCTGGAATACGAGTGCTTTGTATACCGCAGGATTCGCATAATGCGCGTGGCAGGATGTCGTTTAGGCGAATAGCTCTATTTACCCACCTGCCATGGCAGCGGCAGCGACTATCAACGCTCACGGTGAAAAACAGAGAAAGTCAAAGGTGATGGGAGAGAAGAGTGAAACTGCTGGGGGCAGTAGAACGTCGAGGGGAACGGTGTAAAAGGTTCTACTAAGGTAGCGAAGGTCCTAGGAAAGAGGTGATGCGTCTGGTAAGAGAAGGAGGGCAGAACCGTTGGAGGGGCGACGGGGAAAAAAAGGATCTTCGTCGAGATAGTTAACTTGATTAATCGCATATTTATGTATCAGGCCACTTACCCTCTCCTCTTAATCCCGGAGCTGCCGGCCGTCGTGCAGAGCTCCGGCTTGTCTTAACGTTGAAATAATGCAGGCGAAATAAGGTCGGCTAAAATGTTTAGAGAACTAAACGCGGTACCGAGCCTTAAATCACCGTCCGACGACGTCTACTGTCTCTCCACTCCGGCGCTCTTCTCCTCTCGCCTCTTCCCTCCTTCGTTCCTCCCCATTTTTTTTTCTTCTTCTTCCTCTCTCCCGTCCGCTTCTTCCACTTTCCCCTGTATTTGCCTTTTTCTTTCCTTCCCCCCGCGTTTTTCCACCTGGCTCTCTCCCGCTTTCCCTCTGAACCTCTTTCAACTCGGACACCCAACCCCACACCACTCGGGTTTCCCTCGCGACGAAAGCTCTGAAGTTTAAAAAGCTCGCCGAGCCTCAAGCGTGGACCGGCTCCTCCTCCACCTTCTCTTCCCGGCTCGTATTAGCGGTTGGATACGAAAATTAATTAAGGTCCTTCGGGGTAGTTCCGCGACGCGGACTTCTCGTCAACCATTAGGAATTGTCGCGAGACAAAGTTTCAGTGTTTCGACTCGTGTCGAAAACCCTTGTTAAAAATATAATTATTCAAGTAGTCCCGTTGACTTGCACTACTGGATGGCTTATCATTGATTTGTACTACTGGACGACGTAATATTGACTTGTACTACTGGACGACATAATATTGACTTGTACTACTGGACGACATAACATTGGCTTGTAACACTGGACGAATAGTATCATTGACTTGCACTGCTGCGCAACGTGCTATCTGCGTTGACTTGCACTACTTGCCGGTATGTTACTGATTTGTGCTACTGGACGACGTAATATTGACTTGCACTACTGGACGACATAATACTGACTTGTACTACTGGACGAATAGTATCATCGACTTGTACTACTG
>SHCU01000519.1:12114-23119 GCA_004307685.1 Ceratina australensis | reverse complement strand
GAGAAATCTGTAAGAAGTCTGATAATGTAATTGGGGGAGGGGGTAAACAAGTCGGACGGGTGGGTGGTAAAAGCCAGGGGGTGGAAAAGTGGTCAACTGCTACCAGTTGAGGAAGGTGATTTACCGAGGGAACAGCAGGCGGCGCCCGATTATTTTTGGTTTTACCCGTGCGCGGCCATTATTTTTGGTCTGCCGCTCGCCGCAACTTGAACCGGGCCCGGCCAGAAATTTACTGTGGCCGAATTCGAAGCGCAAAAAGCTCGCCTAGCCTCAGCGAGAACTACGTGACGGGTGAACTATAGATTCATCGTGAAAGACAAACTTGGAATAGAATATTAACATATATATATTTAATCAGTAATTTATAAAGTAATCATTATTATCGTACGTAATAATTATTGTATGAAACAAATGATGACTATAGGCGAACGTTTGCCCTTTTTAGGGCAGTTGCCGATTCATCGTGAAAGACAAACTTTGGATAGAATATTAATATATGTATTTAATCAGTAATGTATAAAGTAATCATTATTATCGTACGTAATAATTATTGTATGAAACAAATGATGACTATAGGGGCACGTTTGATCTTTTTAAGGCATGTGCCGTTTTTTACGAAGGAGTTGAAACAGCCGAGTAGGATCACGTTTCGGTGCTGATAAGTTATGAAGCTGAATGACAGACGGATATCAGTGCCGGGGAAAGAGCGGAGACTGGAGTTTGAGAAAAATGAAATAAATGATGGAGAAGAAGCACCCTTCGGAGCTACCAGTTCGGCCCGTCAGACGTTTTTATTAATTCCTCTCAGATACAATTAGTTGGTCTATTCGTCAGACGCGTTTCATTAAGTTCCACCCTTCCGTCCCGCCGGGCTCTTTACCCCTTTTCTCGCCTGTCGTGTGCCTTTTCCTTCTACCCGGGGTGCGGCGAAAAGAAATTTTACTCGTTCCCGTAACTTCTGGACGCAACGATACGAACGTGCATCACGCGAACCGATTAAATTCGCGATAGTCCCTGTTTTCACGAATGCTTTTTTAATTCAACTGCAATCTCGATACGGCGTGTAAGTAACGAGTTATTAAAATAGAAGGTACTTTTATTTAGTGTCCACGAAGCTAGACGAAATACGTAGTTATTTCGGTATCACCGAATAAACACGACTGACTCAAAAGACTGACTCTCAGTTAAGATAAACTTAAGTCAAGGTATTCCTGGTAAAGATTCTCTAATCGGCAGTATACAAACTCCCCGAAATACGCAGTTATTTCAGTATCACCGAACACACACGACTGACTCAAAAGACTTACTCTCAGTGAAGATAAACTTAAGTCAAGGTATTCCTAGTAAAGAATATCTAATCGTCAGTATACAAATTCCCTTCCTTCAGCAAAAATCACAGCGGTCACTCCGAAAGTGGGAGCTTCCAATCGTTGGAGGGGGGGTCGGCGTGGAATTTAAAACGCAATCAGCGCGGCCGGGTGGAACAATAATTCACGCGGAAAGTGGCCGGTCTGAAAAAAAAAGCGAAGTAATCTCTGCAGCTTGTCCCTATTCACGTCCGTAAATCTCGACGCAGCTCCGTTTCTGCATAGCGGGTCACGGAAGTCGAGGGCGATGTAAAAACCCGGTTGCCGTTCCTCTAATAACCGGGGCCGCTCGTATTCTTGCGAAACGACGCGACGGGGCACCTACGAGGCAACCACCCCCCCGCCGTGTGTTCACTCGCTCGTTGCTAATAGCTCGCGCGGGGGTCGGGCGAGGAAGACGGCCGGGCCGAGTGTTGCAAATGAATCGTTAAAGTCCGAATGGCAGGTACGTACAGCCCCGGGGAGGGAGCCCGAGCGTTGGAAATCGATGCCCGAGTAAATGATTCCTACGCGGAACGAGCCTGCGAACGTTCGCGATGCAATGGTAAGCAACATAAATCTTCCCGGTAAGTCCCGTACACCCGTAGGCGCGCTCGTCGAGTGGCCGGATGATGTGCTGCCCGGGTATACCCTCCGCGCCTCTAATATTGCACGCGTCAGTGCTGAAGTATTTACGGCTACCGGATCGTATAAGAACGCTCCCACGGTTCTAGCTTCTATCTTACGCTACTCTTTTTCAATATGAAAATTTCGCTCCCGCCCCCTCGCCGAATGATCCCTTGTTTTATGGCCGCTGCGAGCTCGCGATTATACGTTCCGCGATGGAAAGTAGACAAACAAATTGAACGGGTATAAACGGACGCGTGCGGTTAGATTGGATTTTGTAAATCTGATTATCTTACGAGTATACGGAACTACAGGCTGCGACTGTTTCGTTAGTTTTGCGTTTTAATACTCGGAGTATTTCTCAAGTTGTTTACTCGCGTCCTCTTTAAACTGATTCTTCTATTTGCATTGAAATGTTACGGTTCGCATCAAAGCGTTCGCCACTTGTCCTTTAACCCTCTTCTCGAAGTGCTCTTTACATTGAGAAGTTTCCTCACCTTCATGTCGCATACATTCAACGTGAGAGTCTTGTAAACGCGCTGCCCCCTCCTGTTCAAACTTCCATCGAACGCAGCCGACGAGTTGGAACGCGTAATAACACGATCGGCTGTGATATTTTCAATTAGAATTCGTTCATTAAGCAATTCAGAACTTCCTCACGGGCGTTCCGTTAATTCTCCATCGTTTTTCTGTACGATGCGATGAGTTAACGATTTTCCCATGACACGTCTATAATTTTTCACTATTTAATCATTTTTCTATGACTCGTCGACGATTTTTCGAGTAGTGATTCACCGAAGGTGTGAAAGTTCGTCTTTTGATGGCACTGAGCATTAAAAGAACATCGGATAGCGTAGGAAGCTAACGATTTTCCCATGAGTTAACGATTTTCCCATGACTCGTCCATAATTTTTCACTATTTAATCATTTTTCTATGACTCGTCGACGATTTTTCGAGTAGTGATTCACCGAAGGTGTGAAAGTTCGTCTTTTGATGGCACTGAGCATTAAAAGAACATCGGATAGCGTAGGAAGCTAACGATTTTCCCATGAGTTAACGATTTTCCCATGACTCGTCCATAATTTTTCACTATTTAATCATTTTTCTATGACTCGTCGACGATTTTTCGAGTAGTGATTCACCGAAGGTGTGAAAGTTCGTCTTTTGATGGCACTGAGCATTAAAAGAACATCGGATAGCGTAGGAAGTTAACGATTTTCCCATGAGTTAACGATTTTCCCATGACTCGTCCATAATTTTTCACTATTTAATCATTTTTCTATGACTCGTCGACGATTTTTCGAGTAGTGATTCACCGAAGGTGTGAAAGTTCGTCTTTTGATGGCACTGAGCATTAAAAGAACATCGGATAGCGTAGGAAGTTAACGATTTTCCCATGAGTTAACGATTTTCCCATGACTCGTCCATAATTTTTCACTATTTAATCATTTTTCTATGACTCGTCGACGATTTTTCGAGTAGTGATTCACCGAAGGTGTGAAAGTTCGTCTTTTGATGGCACTGAGCATTAAAAGAACATCGGATAGCGTAGGAAGTTAACGATTTTCCCATGAGTTAACGATTTTCCCATGACTCGTCCATAATTTTTCACTATTTAATCATTTTTCTATGACTCGTCGACGATTTTTCGAGTAGTGATTCACAGAAGGTGGGAAAGTTTGTCTTTTGATGACACTGAGCATCGACAGAACATCGGATGGCGTAGGAAGCGATACGAGGAGCATAAATATTAATTGCTCGAAA
The DNA here is from genome assembly GCA_004307685.1 of Ceratina australensis. NCBI lineage: Eukaryota > Metazoa > Arthropoda > Insecta > Hymenoptera > Apidae > Ceratina > Ceratina australensis. Next base: position 19,381 of record SHCU01000519.1, on the reverse strand, counting down.
CATGTAAATAGGTGCGGAGTGGACTGCGACGCGACGGGTTTAGCAGGGTACTGCGACACAGCACATGCATCCCAAATGGACCATTATTCCATCAGCGACGCAAACTGTTGGGTAACTCGGCCGAGCAAAGTGGCCGGCGAACTCTCTCATCCTTCGGTACCGAGCCCGCCGGTCGGAGGGAGACAGATGGAAACGCGAGAGATAGAAAATACCGTGACCGTAGAGAGGGAGTGAGAGAAACGGAGGCGGAGTGGGCAGTTTAATTTTTGCGAATGGTTGCCAGAAATAATCTCTTGCCCGGCCTGGCTAGGGCTGATTGCTTGATTTCGACAAACATCACTCGTTCAACCATCGCCGAGTATTCGCTCCCAGGGAATTAGGCTACCGTCCAACCAGACTGTCCACCATCCGCGGTCGGCATACCAAATACACCCGGAATTTCCAGTTTCTTAATCCAATTAACCGTGGTCATGGTGCTTTGCCGCGGTACCTACGAGACGTTACGTTACGACCTCGACCAACCGCTTTTCACTCTGTCCGTTATGCTCGCCGGAAAAAGTTTAGACATTCTAAAGAACAAACTGAATCATCCCTGAGTCGCGTGATCGCTCGTATAATATTTCACGACTAAAAGCTCGTCCAATTAATATTATAAGAAAATAGCGGGGGATTCGTCGGAACAATTAGAAGTCCCGGATTGAAGGCGAGACTTACCCTTGCCCTTGTAGCGTGAAAACTTCAGAGAAATCTGTACGAGAGACACAGGCTTGAGGAGCGAGCGTTAATATGGAAGACAGGATGAAGGAGACGTGGCAGGATATGCTCCGGGCGAATCTCACATAAAGTTCCGCCAACTGGGTACAAGTTTTACACCCGAACAGCATGCCCCGCGCTTCCCCTCGCGTGAGTTCGTTAATAGGTGGGTTCCTCGTCGCGGGACATAGCTACAGTCAGCCACTGTGAACCCCATGCCACACGGTACCTGTCGCTTCGTGCTCTGTTTGGTACTTGACCTCGAAGGGTCCATTGAGGATTCGAGCAAGAGAAATCGGAGTAAGCTGTTATCTAAGAAACAAAGTAAAGTAATACATTAGTAGACTGATGTACAGTGGGCAATGCCTCGTTCAAGTGTTAAAAGAATTGAATCTGTGGTCTCAAAAACGAAACAAGTGTTTTGCGACGATTTTTATATGGCCATTCATGTTTTCCATGAGTCAGCCACGATTTTCCATGACTCATCTATGATTTTTCCGCGACTCAAGTTTTCTGCTGAAAAGTGGACCTGGTTATCGATCGTCTAATAAATCGACGGTAGTATTTCGCTGATGAAACTATGCAGCTGGGAAAATGTCCTAAATCAGGGAATTCCTATAATTGCCATTCCCGAAATTTCTATCCAGTTTAATGGAAAATGTTCCTTATCAAATGAACCGGACATAATTGTAATTTCGCATTACGATATTAAACAGTATGCGGGATCGAACCGATATTCATGGCCACTGTTTTTAACGATCATACAGTAACTATTGAGCGCGGGTTAATGATGATAATTCTCGCATATGGATCGCGAAAGTTATAGAAATTGCAACTTAAAATCGCTGCGATTAGCATGAATCCCATTTAACGGGCTACGCGAATAGGCATTAGCGCGCTGCGAGGTTAATTGTATATACATTAGAATTATTTCTAATATGCAGACAGGTATATTATTATCTTCGCATAGTGACGCCGCCGTACGAGTTAACGAATCGTTTTACTCAACCATTTGAACAATCGTACAATATTTAATATTTTCTTATCATTTCGAATATCGTCGTCGCGAATGAATATTTTATTTAATTTCACTTAGAACTCTTTTGGGGGAGTATTAGACAGACCGGAGGAGATTCCCCGGCTTTGCAATTTGATCGTTTTCTTAACGCTGTTTCCGGAGAGCCGGCCTTAATGATTGTGCATTGTCACGAAAAGAAGGCGAGAGGGACAAAGGGTTGCTGGCTGCGTTTAAGACCGAACGCTAGAGAGGGAGGCTTTTTTTAATAAGCGGCTGACACCCTTTTACCGCGATCCGCTTACCAACCCTTTCCTTCCCGTTGGATAGAGACAAATATTCAGGCGAGGGAAAAAATAACGTGAGGGTTCTGCCCTCAAGACTCATCCATCCTCGCGACTGTGATAAATGCAGATAGTTAATAAAAAATAAAACGAACTAACGAATTCGAACGTGAAAATATTTTCATTCCATTTGATGCGGCTTAGAGTTGAAATGACCCTTTTTAGAGCAACCTGTACAGATCGTAGTCGATTAATTATCACCTGATATTTTACCTGTGAACGTAAATTTTGATCTTCGATTGAATATTCGCCGGTCTAACATCCAGGTTCATAATAACTCTGCAGTAATCGCGATTAGTCAAATTGACCGGCATGAATGCGTGATGAGGGCCGAAAAGTGGTAGGGGTAGCCACGAAGAACTGCTGCTGCAACTTCGGCAAGTTTCCGAGAATATTCAGATTACGCCAGGAATTATTCATAGTAATTAATATGTAGATGTTTCCCACAAATCATCGAGATTTCTCGCTACTTGAAGACAGATAGCTGCCGTTCGAATCTCCTCTTTTTACGAAGGAACTCCGTATTGAGATTTCCATCCGCAATAAAAATCAACGACTGCAGATATAAAATTTATAACGCGTACATTTAAACGAATGGTTAAGCCACACGTTTACTAGGTTTTTTTTTATTTTTTACATGAAGATCTGCTGGTAATAATGGTTTTTTTTAGATGGTACTCTATTCAGCTAAACTACTTGACCAGTTGGATTTATAGACCCTGGAAGGATGCGCGTTTAGTGGTTTTCCAACCCTGTGACTCCCCTCCCATGGGCATTCCGGCTTAAATCCTCAGAAAAGGGAACTCGGGAAGACCCGGTCGTTTAATCAAACGCAATTAGAGAAGTCCACGAACTGAATATTGTCCACGTTATATCGATCCTCGGAGAAACACAAATCGTATACGAGTGAGAAGCTTTATTTCTGAACCAGAGTACGTGGAAGTATATATCATACATATAGTATATATCATATATGTAGTAGTAGTAGTAAGTATATATCATATATATCATTAAATCATTTGAGTCATGGAGTGAGTGAGTGAGGCATGGAAAAATCTCACATGAAAATTGTAAATAAAATACATGAAATCGAAATGGAAGAGTGCATTTGAGATAGTATGATCTCAAGATCGAAGCAGCTTCGTGGAGCTGATTGGAATTCTGGTAGACGTAGATCGGCAGGTCGTTTAAAACCGACTCGAATCAATCCGGCTGTCTCTGTTAAGCGTCTATTTCGTCCGAGCCAGATTAAATATTCAGTTCAGGTTAAAGATTTGAAGGAGGGTGCGAAGGCTCGTGCTCGTGTAAAGGAACACGAAAATCCGTTCCCCGTGAATTACGTCGACATCCGGCCCATCTGTTATTCGAGCTACCAGGTTTCCCGGTAATTAACTATCAATTCGTCGGATCCCCGAGTTACCTTCTCCTACCTCCCAGGCCACTTGACCATTTATTTGTCAACCGAGTGATCGCAGCTCGATTTCACCACGACATTAAAACCGATTCAATTTTTGTATCAATCTTGCCAACCAAAACAATGACGCTACTAAAAATGTATTCTTGCACGTTAAAGAAAGAATTGAGCAGCGATGGTGATGGTTTTGCCATGGACGCGGCCAGGCGATAGGGAATTCCATTAAAACGTCATATGCGTTTGGCTCGGAACGAAACGATTATCGAATTAATCAATTAAACAAAAATGACCCGGTGGTTCGTGATTTTCGATGATTTGTCGCAGGGAACGGCGTCGTCCGTTTTATCGTTCGCCAATCTTTATGCGAGTTTCCCTGACGTTTGACCACCCGGTTGGACAGGGTTCAACCGTTTTCATTTTTAATCTCCATTTAGGGTAATTCCATTAACGCGCTAATTGTATTGGTACGCTTAGGACAGCAGCGCGACGCTCTTCCACGGATTCATATTTAAAATTGACAGTATACGCGGGCCGGTTAAATAAAACAAACGCCAGCGATCGGATTAAATCTCGGATCATAATTGATTTACATCACCGAAACGAATGCCTTCCATGATTTTTTGCAATACGACAGTACTGTATTTTATATGTATTTAAATCGACAGCTGCGCGACGTTTCCTGACGTTAATGCTGTTCCCAACGAGCTTACGTGTGTCCAAATCACGATTTAACAACGACTGTTCCACGATTTTTCCTCTCGGTTTCCCTGAATTCGCGCGTGACTCGTGGAAAATTGTGAGTCATGGAAAATCGTGGATGAGCCACGGGAAAATTGTAGCGAAATCATGGGAATGACAAATAGTTATTATTTGTGTAGAACCGGTCTGTAACTGATCGATGCTCTTGACACCGTTCGACGAGCCGGTGGTCGCGATAACGCTTACTAACTTCAATTATGTAATTATCTATGTATTAAATCAAGCAGTTTATTGATTCCGTTTGACAGTGATTGGTTTGACTGATTAGCAGTAATTATTAATGACGGTAAACGTAGTCCCGGGCTGAGCGTCGGATCCGATTCCGCGTCACGTCGCGATAGATATTAAGCATTCCGTGTTCGAATGGTAATTAAATCGACCGAGCGGCTATACAGAATAAGCGTTTCATTAAGATCATCTCTGTTTGCATAAACGACAGATACGCGTGCCCGATACATAATGCGAGGTCGCCGTTTATACCAATTCTATAATTCCTACCAATTTTCAAGTATTACTTTTTCGCTGAACTTCTTCGAACCTTTTTGATCTCACCCAAAACATCAGATCTACTCATTGTTTCGAATGAAGATTTTTACCGAGCTTCCAAAATGACTGACATGCAAGTGAAACGTAGATTCATACAAGACCGATGCGACAATGGTAAAAAGGAGGAAGAGCAACGGGAGAGGGGGGGATAGGAACGGATCCTTTATATCCTTTTCGGGGAGACCCGTCTAAATGAAGTGTTGAAGAGCTCTGCCAACACGGATGCGCGCGGGCAAGAGTAACACGCGCTTTGAATTGGCAAACTACAAAGGGCCGCCGCCGGGCTAATTTGTCTGAATGAGCGAACGATGGACTATGGGGGTACCGCGGGGGTCGGACCTAATTCTGGATAAACACCCTTTCATTATTTCCGGCCCGCCCTACCAACCGTAAATCCCCCTCTGCCCCCTCGCGTCACTTCTGTCCTTTGTTCTCCACGTGTTGTCTTCCAAGACTGTGGGTCGAAAAATTGTGCGATTGTCTTGTACCCACGGTCAGGGCTACGTCTCTCCTTAAACTCCGATCCTCAACGCTCTTTGTCCCTCGTTAATTGATTTAACGCCGGCCTCTTCACGGTTTCCTCAGACGTAAACGAGTCGTGGGAAATCATGAATGAATCACGGAAAATTGTGGATGAGTCATGGAAAATTGTAGACGAGCGGATAAGTCATGGAAAATCATGAATGAGTCGCGGAAAATTGTGGACGAGCCATGGAAAATCGTGTACGAATCACGGGAAATTGTGAAGGAGCCATGGAAAATTTTAGACGAGCGGATAAGTCATGGAAAATCGTGAATGAGTCGCGGAAAATTGTGGATGAGCCATGGAAAATCGTGTACGAATCACGGGAAATTGTGGATCAGCCATGGAAAATTGTAGATGAGCGGATAAGTCATGGAAAATCATGAATGAGTCGCGGAAAATTGTGGATGAGCCATGGAAAAATGTAGACGAGCGGTTAAGTCGTGGAAAATCGTGGATAAGTCACGAAGATCGGCGATCGGTGAGCCGATTTTAGTACATCCCCCATTGTAGGATCAATTTATTTGTTGTCCGCGCGTTTCAATTAATGCATATTTACCGGTGACGTTTGCCCGTGTAGAAGGTAAATATATTTGTCGTTTTAACCGCATTAACCGTCGCGCCGCGCTGCACGGTCGAGTGGCCCGGGTGCGTAAGCCGGTGAAAACAGGACCGACCGGGGTTGGCCGTGTCACGCGATAAAGAGACTTTATCGACGTCGCCGGTAGCGAGCGAGCGAGCGAGCGAGCGAACGGGCCAGGTATAAATATCTCTCGCTATTTGTCCGTAATTTATTTCCCGCGATGCATACACGCTAACGAGTGAATAATTAAAAGCAGGAGCCTCTTCGCGCCCTCCCCTCAAGAACCGAACTGTATCGTTACCGCGAATTAATGAAGCGGACGATAAGGGCGCACGGCGATAAGTTTCCCAACGTGCATATCATTGGTACCATTCATAAAATCGTGATGTCTAGAACGATAACGACGCGCTACACCACGTCGTCATGTATAGTGATAAATAGTACGATTCAATCTATGCCTGAAGACAATCATCGTCATTAGGACAAGAAAACTTGGGTCGAACAAAGTTTTCGCTATTTTTAGGCTACGTTGGGTTAGGCATTAACGAGTTTAGATAAGATTAGACGTGGAATCTGACCCATGGGTATATGTATGCAGCCAAAGAATAATTGGTTCATCCAATTCCACGTTTCAGACTCCATAGCTAACCGAACCTAAACTGGTAAAAACTGCTACGAGTAAAAAGAACGATGAGTGACGGAGCAGAAGCGGCGGCGTTAGAAGGAGGGAAGGAACGGGGAGGGTTTCGGGAGTTCCTCGCTTAACGGCCGTAGAACCGGGAGAGTCGGGAGGTGAAGGGGAGTCGACTGTGGGGAGGCGACCGAAGAAATACGTATCCAGTTAGTTTTACACTGTGGCTCCAATTGATTCGGAATCGATTGTCGTTCGAACGATTCTCAATTGATCGATTACGGAGGGGCGGCCCGCAAAGGAGGCTGCGGCACCCTCCGGCTGCACCGCTCCGAAAGAAAAAAGAACGAGAGGGAGAGAGAGAGGGGAGAAGAAGAAGGGAGAAAGTTTAGCTTGCGGGAGGTTTTACTCTAAGCCAACGCCAATTGCATCCCGTTTTTTACGCTACCTTGTTTCGACGCGCCTTTACCGTCGCCCAATTGTGCCGCACCCCACCCCGCATCCTTTGCTGCTACTCCTCTTCCACGATGTTACCTTAATTTCTTCTCTCGAATTCCCTCCTACGATTTCACGCTATTCCAATTTCAATTTATGACGCATCGCAATTACAGGGTATCGATTGCTCGTACTGGTACTCATGCAAATGCAGATAAGTCTAACCTGAAGGTACTCATATTTTCCCTGCTATTATTTATTGAT
>SHCU01000519.1:0-10179 GCA_004307685.1 Ceratina australensis | reverse complement strand
AGAGGACCTGGATCAATTGCTTCCCAACATCAGGTTAATATTTTATATTGAACAATTGTGTCTGATTAATTGAGAACTCTTATATCATCTTCTGGACATGCTGGAAGACCATCAAAACGTTGTTAATTAATAATCGATACGTATCGGCTGCTGTAGATGGTTAAGCAGTTAATTCGCTAAACAGGTTAATGAACTGCCCGGATCAGCAGATCAAATTGATTAATCAACTGAATTGATTACCTAATTAAGCATACTGATTATAGATGTAACAATCGTACACGTGCAACTCTTAGACATCTATTATTTTACCTGAAGGTACTCATATTTTCCCTGCTATTATTTATTGATTTTTAACCAACAATATGAGATCTCTATTATTGATGCTTAGATCAAATGATCCCTACGTATTTTTGTTATACGATAACTAATCAACCAAACTCAATGTGAATAGATATACTAATTTCTTTCCCTATTTAATATTTGTATAGAGAAAATCGAGACTGGTTCATGCAAATACAGATAAGTGTAACCTAAAGGTACTCATATTTTCCCTGCTATTATTTATTGATCTTTAAGCAACAGTATAAGATCTCTATTATTGATGCTTAGATCAAATAATCCGTACGTATTTTTGTTATACGATAACTACTCAACCAGACTTAACGTGAGTAGACCTACTAATTTCTTTCCCTGTTTAGTGTTTGTACAAACAAAATCGAGTTCAGGGAAGATCTCTATCGCTGGAGATGGTTAGATAAATAATCCCGTGACGCGGGCTCGAATTTTCGTCCGAGTGTTCGCGCCGGTTGTTTATTACAGAGTAGGCAACGGGAAGCGTGGGTTGCGGAGGCCGCAAACCGTTCTCGTCATTAAACGCGCGCCGGCCTGCCTGCCTGCCTGCCGCGATCCACGTTAATTAAATCAGTTGACGTACACATCGCGAGTTGAACGTAGATCAAGCCTCCTCGCATCCGCAAGTTAGACCCCGGCTGTAACTTTGTCACGTTCAGAGATCGCCGATTAATTCGGCCTTTGTTGCGGCCAACCGAACCTCCCGACGCTCGAAAGTATTCCCGGCTATTAATCCAGCCCACCGGTGACAGTTAACCACGCTGTCCCTCGCATGGTCAATCGTAATCCAAACGGGATGCTGCGTTTCGTTAAAGTTCAAAGCTTGTAGCGAGCATTTTTAAGCGTTAGACGAAAACGTTGAATTCGTCGGAGACTTTTGGATAGAAAGAGACGGCGAGAAACATGTTCGTGTATATTTTTAATTTTCTGCACGGAGCACGGTGGAATTCTATTAGGAGATGGTAAAATAAATTTTCTTTTAATTTTAGTTAATTCGGGAACAGCGTGCCTGAGAACGTGTACCGTTCTCGACGCACAATACGGTGTTCTGTTTTATTCTTTTAACCCGCACGTATGAACATAAGTTCCATCACTTTTTAAATTTATTTTTTCCACTTGTTGTAATTTACGAAAAAATACCGATGTCCCTCGAAGAGACAAAAAGAGAGCCTCTTGAAATAGCAGCTGAAATCCATGACCCGGTGTTATTTAAAAAAAAAAAAAAACAGACGGTATCCTCGCGATTTATTTGACGGAATATTTAGAAACATTTGTATTCGGTTCATAAACAGTTAATAGCACTGCATAATTCGTCGAGTGAAACGACGTACTTATTTCGATAAATATAACCGGCCGATACGAATAGCTGTTAAGCCACGATAAAACGAGAGCCGTGGATTAAAGCAGAAAACGAATTAGCACGCGGCATTAATTGATACAATATCGGGGATGACTAACGACGCGTCGATACCCAATTTTAGTCGAACTTTATAGTCGCCAGTAATTTAGAATTCCGCGGCAATACTTTAAATCCTATCTACGCGCTATTTATACCTGACTGCAGGGACTAATTCACAGTTCGACGTTCGCTGATGCACAAAAATATAAGTCACTCGACAAAAATTAACTTCGTTTTATAATCATATATTATGAAAATGGATTTACTTATGTTACAATTATTGTAAACGTTATATGTATTATGCGTCTGTACTAGGTATTGGACTGGTAGCTATTAGGTAGGTGAGGTTAGATAAGGGTAAGAGGACCTGGATCAATTGCTTCCCAACATCAGGTTAATATTTTATATTGAACAATTGTGTCTGATTAATTGAGAACTCTTATATCATCTTCTGGACATGCTGGAAGACCATCAAAACGTTGTTAATTAATAATCGATACGTATCGGCTGCTGTAGATGGTTAAGCAGTTAATTCGCTAAACAGGTTAATGAACTGCCCGGATCAGCAGATCAAATTGATTAATCAACTGAATTGATTACCTAATTAAGCATACTGATTATAGATGTAACAATCGTACACTTGCAACTCTTAGACATCTCTTAGTATTATTATTGCAACGATAGCAATGCCATGTTTAAATGGCCACGCGAGATGGGGTGCAGGATTTTTTAAATCAAATATTTCATATCAATTATTACGTGCAATTTCTTGTTTTAACGCTGAACGTGTCATTATTATAACGACAGTTTTGCATAATTAATTCGTCGAGTAGCACACACGTTCTGTATGCTTTTTATGAAATACTCCCGGGTTGCCTGAATGTGTGATGATAACATAAACCCGAGGGGTGTTAAGAGCTCCCACGTTGTCCTTAATGCAAACGATAAAAGTGTACTCGGTGATCCTATAAGCTTTTATGTAACATCTCCGGCGTGACGTAAAATTAATAAAAACTTATTTTTATATTGTACTCCGCTATAAATGCGAAAGGAGAGCGGAAGTGGATCGAACGATACGATCAAACGGTCGAGGTTACAACATAATAAACTAAAAAAATGAAAATTCATAAATTATTATCTGTAGTACAAATAATTGGACGTAGAAGATGCAATACGTAAAAACTGCAATTTTTCTTTCCATTAAACACGTCACTAAATAGTAACATAATGCAGACTTCATATTTTAGAGTAAACTTTTATTCGTAGTCACAATGCCAAGCTGCGTCGATGGCGTTTCGAGGCTTAGCGAAAATTGAAACTGGCAAAAATTGAAGTTTCTTTTAAAATATAAAATCGCACTGCCGGTGGCTCCACGCTTCGTGGCCGAGACAATGGATCGGTGTAATTCTTAAAAGTAGTGAAAAATGTCGAGCACAAAGACAGAGAAAGGCGGGTGAGGGCCTGAATATTCAATACATCATTGTTGCAGCAGCATGAAAAATACATAAATAGTCACAAACGATACTCGAACGTCATTCGTATCGATAATAAAAATGTCAAGTATTTTAGAAATAAATATAGATTTTAAAAATGACCGAAGAAAATGGCTTGACAGGGACGATAAGATGATATCCGGACGAAAATTAGGTATTAATACTAGCGCAACTAATATAACGTCCCGTTGTTTATCGCATCGATCGGTTGTCAGGGTTGATCGCTTACAACTTTTATCACCGTGCCGGAATGATTGATGCAAAACGGATCTCGCCGTTCTGTATATCCGTAATCTGAAATGCATTCTGTTTTATGCCTGTCAGCCCGTTACGTTTGACACAGAAACGCCGTAATACTATGGGAAACCCTATCAGATCCATAAATTATGACAAGGCGCGCCCTGGAAAATCTATCGATCTCATCTGACGTTAACATTAAGCCTACCATGCATCAAGAGTCTTCGCTCAAAAACAATATATTAATGTATACTGACCTGTACTACGTACCGGTTCTGGTAAGATCTAAACAAGTAATCAACGCTCAATTTTGGCATAGTTACACAGTCTTGAGCTTTAAGCGAATAATTTGGAAAGCATTAAAATACATTAAGTGAGCCCCAGGCTGTGAGACCTGAGTTCATACCGGTTCCAAGAACTCAATCTTGGAAAACTGTCAAAACGAATGACTCAAATATAAAATACGAATCTCTATATTCTAAATTCTGTCATGTATTAGTTAGGACAAAATGAATAAGCTTCCAGTTTCAACCTTGATAATAATTGAAATAAATGGCCACAGTAATTACTATCCCTGGGGCCCACGAAGTCAATAAACCTGGTCCCATTTAGCATAAAGAATATGTTACGCCTGATAAAACACGACAGGCGTCGCGTTCCGGTTTTCTTATCAGACGCATCCCATCGCCATAATGTCTGGAAATGGAATTGGCAATCCATCTGTCTGTCATTTAATTTCAATAGTGGCATTGTACTATCAGCGCGCGGGAACGGCTGTCGATACACAACGCGGCGTGTAGCATTCAGTTAATAGAACTGTTACGGTAAGTAATACGCGTTTTCATGTTGGTGTTTGCAGGGTACACAATCATCTTAAGTGGATTTGCACCACGTTCGACGGTGCACAACCACTTCCGACATATTGCGCGCACACGCCGCACTTTTTACTCCCCATACCCGGCGTGAGTTTGCATGGCCCTGGGATACTTTTAAAATTTACACGTTAACGCGAAATTAGTTGAAATTTCATTACATATTTCTGACGATAATGGTCCATCGAATTCGTTTTATACGTACCATTTCAACGGGCACAGCCTGAAATCAATTTACTTGACTAATTCGCTCGAGCAATTCGTCAAGCTTGATCGATCGTTCTCGCTTCGAACGGTTCTGAGCGTGAAAAGATCACGTAGCCGCCAGGAACAACAATTATCCAAAAAGGGTCGCAGGAGTTCGTTCGATAAAAATCCGTCGTTTCCGCAGCGATAGGAATCGCCGGTGACGTCTACCGACGGAAAACATCGAGGGGTATTGACAGAACGTTGCGAGCCTGGATTTCGGTGCCGCATTTGCTTCGGTGTTTGTATTTGGACAGAGGGAAGCGCTGGACATTGTAATTAGGCACGACACATTGCGCCCATGGGACCGATCCCGGACGTAGCGTCTCCACTCGACCCGATTCACCCTCGATCATCCACCACCGCTTCTCGGCCTCGAACCTATCCAGTTAGTCCCAGTAGAAAGCTAACGATTCACAGCTGGGAGCATATGAGGACAAAATCCTATGATAGGTTCACAGAGACCTCTAAAATCAGTAATAGTGGGTTGATCATGTAGTACAATTAGTGCAAGTGGGTCAGTATCTCAGAAAAAAGGCCCTCCCTGAAAAGGACATATCAGATTAATAGAGATCTTCCCTTATAAGGGTTTTTATCTCTGAAAAGGACATTTTATTGTCCTGTACATGAAGACAATAGCTGCAAAACTGTTCCCATTCATGCCAAGCATACCGAATCCTGAAAGTTCTCATGGAATGTGAACCAAGAGCAAACGCAGTTGATTTCTGATGATTATGCTTTCATGTTGATGGCCGCTAACCAGCAGCTACGCGTCTGAGCTAACCGACCTACCCGCGTACACTCGCCTAGCGATAAGGATCAGGGATAGGTAGTTGTTCCGGCGACTACTTCGATACCAACTCCGTACCTATGGTATCTGTACACGTCCAGTGGAACAACTGCACACATTCACCTGAGGCACATCCTGCGTTCGGAGACCGTCAAGCTAAATCACTCCCTAATGGATCGACCCGCTAATCTCTGATAGACTACACGTTACCGTCACGCTCCGTCCTCTTCCTTCGCTCTATAACCGCCCTCTCAGTTCTCCGAGGGCGACCCTTCTCTTCGTTTCTGCTCTGTGTGTACTTATGCTGCAGCAGCTGCGATCGAACATGCACGCACGTGCTGCGTCGTTAATTCTACCTCGGTACCATCGGTGTCTCGTACCTTTGCTGCCCTACCCACCCCGCTTTACCTACGATTCAATATTTTAGCAGCCTGTATCAACAATCTGAACTATTTCGCGACCCGATAGATTATTTTTAATTGTTAATCGGATTACTTTCATGGCATTACAGTAATATCGGTTTTAAAAAGGAGGAATTACTCTCTTCCGAATGAATTAATCGACGAGAATATTAAACGTCCTTTGAAATAAAATATAAAATACTGCTTGAACATTTTTCAGCGACACGATGCCTCTGATTCGACGTCGGTCGATCGAATTCGGGATTACGGGTACGAGGGAAATCACTTTGCAACGAAGCCGCTCTCTGGAAGAGAAACGCCTCCAGCAACCTTCCAGAAATAACCGAATCATTTAGATTTCGAGTATCCGGCGGAGGGGTGCCGGATCCGGGGAAGGGTAAAAGAGATAGGGCGGTGGGTGGGGAAGGCGGCGACACTTTTATCGATATCGACGTCCCTGAACCGAACCGGTTACGAGCCGAGCTTACCCGTCTTCTTTACTTTACCAAGATATACAAACGGCCACGCGCGTACCTATACGTACCCGCTCGAAATGGGAATAGAATTACCAACCGCGTCAAGTATTTCCATCGGTGACGTTGATTTTTTTTTTTTAGATATACTCACCAAGGTTGCGATCCATTGAGGTATCTGTACATAGAGAATTAACCTCGAGTCTCTACGTACTTGTACCCCCATTCTCCCCTTTCTTTCCCTGTTCGCGTCTTAACTCCACCGAATGTGCGTCTAAATCAGCCATCCCCTCGAATTCTACCCGCTCGAGGAACGACGCGGTGGAATGAACGCGACCGTGCCGGGTAATTCCCGGCTAGAGTAGATTACATATTAATACGAGAAGCCGGCTCGGTTGTTTCGCGATTTCCAGCCGCGATCGTCGACGGTCTATCAGCGGGGCTTCCTGGACGGCGTAGGAACAATGGTACCTACGTGACGCCGTTATCTTCCCGTTACCCTTTATGCATAGGATGCGTCACTTGCCGCGGTGCTTCCGGCGTTATTGTCGATGATGACTGATAGCGGTATCGCTGAATCACGACGCGGCTAAGGAGACTGCGTGATACGCGAATAGAGGCCAGGGCAACGTTGCATACGAAACGCCGGGGCGGGGATTTATTGCCCGTTTGTAAATGCGCCTGTGTACCGTAGACCAGTTATGCGAATGCTGCGACTAGATTGGCAAGCGATAGCATCTTTTTGTATTTTCGCTTCTCGTGTCATGATAGTCTCAGATTTCTTTAGGATTAATTCCTTAACGAATGGACGACAGTAGGTCAATAGAAAAGGCACCGAGGAGAGATTCGTAAAGAGTGCCAGCCCTATGTGACTTTGCGGCAGAAAAAGAACAGCACGAGACATGGTAGGAATCGGTGTACAGCTTCGGACAATTATTCTGGACCCACTACTGCTTATGTGCGAGACTCCCTTAAGTAGTAAGAAATCTATTCGCTTATGTTCCAATGCTCCAGGCTTAAGCATTGGCAGCATCATCGTGTGCCGGGGCATTGAAACATAAACCAATAGATTTCTTACTACTTAACACTTTATTGATCGCTAGCCTATTAATCGGCTTTTGGCTATCGAATTATTAAATTATTAAAAAATTGAATTACTATTACCTTGAATATATTTCATGTTAGTCTGTTAGTTCATAAAGCCTTTTATTATATAAAATAAATGAAAAATAACGTATAAATGTTAATAAAATTACATTCCTTTAAACAAAAGAAATGAGCACGAAGAATTAAGAATGAAGCCGGTACTTAGTGAATGGCAGCCTCAAAAACGACCGGTCGATAAAGTGTTAAGGGAGTCTCGCACATAAGCAGTAGTGGGTTCAGAATAATTGTCCGAAGCTGTACAAGCGTTAACAGATCATAGAAAGAGATGCTACAGCGTACTATAGTAGAGATATGTATGAATGTAAAAGCAGTTAAATTCTGATTAATAGACGAATAAAAATATGTGCCAAAGTAGTTATGCTGTGGGATTTCAGAGATCGGTTTCACGGCGTCAGGCCCCCTCAGGCCCGTTCCGCTGTAACACAGGGGCTGGCACTCTTTACTAATCTCTCCTCGGTGGAAAAGGGTGTAAGGAGGGTAGCCGGCCCGAGGCATGAGTCGCCGTATCCAACTTCCAGGCATCCAATCTATTACGACCAGTTCGGCATTAGTAATGTGTCGACGGTGCCTAGCGAACTCTCGGTGCCGGGGTTCCCGAAGGATATTCGCGGTGGCTAGACGGAACGACTCTGACGGGGACTCGAACCGGGGAGTTTCGTGGGTGTAGGCGAACGCGACATCAAAACTTGCTTCGCCGAATCTAAACTAACCGAGTAACTCCCCGCGATATACGTCGCGGCGGAATAGCGAACACGAAATTGAGGTCTTACAACGCGAGCCAAAACGTGGGCAGGTTTCGGGGAGAGACATCGGGCGGTAGGTTGGGTGTTCAAGGTGTCGGCGACGGGGGGTAACCAGGTAGAAACGCGTTTCGAGACAAGAATCGACGCCGGAGAATGAAGCGAGTCGTACATCTCGAGCCATGTATAATTCTGACCGCATCCCACGGAAACTATGACACATCCGAGGCATTAGCTATTCCAGCCCGATGCCTACTCTCGATCTTTGGACCCCTTGAGTGCGGCCTGAATCCCATCCTCCTCGTTCCTATACTACGCTCGTTCGCCCCCCTTCGACTTACGACGTGCGCCGCGAACACCGCTTGTGACCGTCAACGAGCGAACTTTAACCGTATATATAGAATCGGAGGAACGCGGAGGAGCGCGTCGTTGCCCCGGGATTGGGGAAGGTCTCAAAACCCGGGGAAACTTATCCTATCCAACGGTAGTGGCGCGGAGACGCGGTTTCTGCCGCGCCATACGGCTTACGACGTGCGGCGGAGGGTATTAAGAAACGTTGTACAGACCAGTTCCGGAGGAACTTGTGCCCCCGCGTTGCCGTCTTATCGTCCTATATCCGGCAGGGTATCGGGAAGAAATTGAAACAAACAACCCTCCGCCGGGCGAATCGACGGGTGGGTGGGGAGAGCCCCTAGGAGTTGGGACGAAGTTACGGTAGAGAGGGATAGGCAACGATGAAGCAACTGTAAACTTGATAAGAGATCGAGATAAACGGTCGTAGCCGAGGGAGAGATAACTGGACTTAACACGTGCGGAAAAAATATTAATTGTTGGCAGCTTTTTCTACGGGGCGTAAACCGACAAATGGGCAATATTTTAGGAGCGTATTCTACAGGCTAAAATAAGACAGAAATGAAGAGCGGCAGAATTGCGTTTAAGCCATCGTTAATTAGTTATTAGGAAATAAAAATTGCGGGCTTCTTGCATTGCTATATGAGTAGAACACATGTGCATGTTTTCAACCCGATCGACTTTCAATTTTTCCAACATTTTAAAGAGTTCACGATTTTTTCAAATTGCTGTTTCTCGGGATCTAATGTATAGAAAAATCTGAAAGAAAAAAAACTATTTCTACTATATGAGGAGAATATCTGAGCATATTTTCAACCCGATCTGGAGACTTTCAATTTTTATCAAATTTTTTTTATTGCCAGTGATATCCATTGGCAATATATGTATGCGCGAAATGAGCTAATTTTTAATTGCCAAGAACTAATTAATGAAGAAAAGAACGCAGTTTTGTCACTCTTCATTCTCGTTTAATTTTGGGCCATAGAATATGATTCTCAAATATTGCCCACTTGTAGCTTTACACTCTGTATAATTATTTATTTATTAATTATTTGGAAGGTTGAAGGATTGGAAGTAAGGAAGATTGAAACTGTATAACCGATGCTTGCGCAAAACCTGATACCCGACCGAGCCTGTCCTTTATCGAAGACAATGTTCCGTTCCCAGCGGACGGGTATCGTAAACCTTATCGGGCGGAGTTTATTCGCGCCTACGACTCCATATACCGCGTGCGTAAGTGCGCGCGTGTATCAGTTGATAATATGCGAGTTCCTCCGCGGTCCTTCAACAATAGCCAACGCGGTCCTGCGTTTATCGCGAGCCAGCGTAATATAACGCCGCGTATCGCTTTCGCTTAGCGTCAGGAGAGACCAGGCAAACAGAGGCTGTAAATTTTATTAACATTCGCCATTGTGTTACTTTGTTACAAGATACGGACGCGCACCGCGTGAAATATGCTCGTTACTGCTTTTCATTATCTGGAAACCAGTAAAAGGGACGTAGAAGAAAGAGCATCCTTCAAATATAGGAAATATGAAAATATAATAATTTAGATGTTGCTTCAATAATGGGTTGGAATACGTAATTCTTATGTGACGTTGTAACTTACCTAACGTGCGTATATTTAATTATAAACAGAAATTAAATTTCATAAAAAAA
>SHCU01000518.1:30393-48950 GCA_004307685.1 Ceratina australensis | reverse complement strand
GCATACAAGTGATACCTTATTATTTCTTCTGGTCTACAATCTTAGTTTCAGTAGTATGGGTATGGTATAAGTCAGACAGAATCCTAGAGCACAAATGAATTATTTTATACTGATATTAAAATTGAACTAATCATACAAGTGATTCCTTATTATTTCTTCTGGTCTACAATCTTAGTTTCAGTAGTATGGGTATGGTATAAGTCAGACAGAATCCTAGAGCACAAATGAATTATTTTATATTGATATTAAAATTGAACTAATTATAAATTTTAAAAAAGAGAAATGATTAATATGTATATCCATCGATTCATCCAATTATATGAAGACTGAAACTCAAAAAAGTTCACAAAAAAATCGTATCTCCTTATCACTATTATCATTGCATAATACAAAACCATTCTCTCTTCGTATATTACAGAACTCTAGAGCACAAATGAATTATTTTACACTGTTATTAAAATCGAACTAACTATAAAATGTAAAAAAACAGGAATGATTAATATATATATCCAACGATTCATCCAATTATATGAAAACTGAAACTCAAAAAAATGCACAAAAAAATCGTATCTCCTTATCACTATTATTACTGCATAATACAAAACCATTCTCTCGTCGTATATTAATTCGAACAAAGAGGCCAACGAAACCCGATTACTTATTCACGAAATCAAATACTTGGAATCAGCTAAGTAAAAGCCGTGCCGTCATTATATAAATTATTTTCATTGAACGGAAAGGGAGAAGTGGAACAGTTCGTTCCGTACCGCGGGAGACCTAATTAGGTATCCAAGGAAGAAATTGCTTTGAAAGTACAGGGAGAGCCTTTCGACGCGGCGAGAGATATAAAGGGGCAGCGAAGAGGGAAAATTCGATATTTACAAGCGTTCTTAATTTTCTTGGTTATCGGCCGGCCGTGGCTGGTTCCGAACGCAATTAATTCGTTGGCTACTTAAAACGAAGGTGTGCACGATCCACGGCCCGATTCGCGGTATAAACAGAGCATCCTTTCGTTTGACTTGCCTTTTTCTAAGCCCCATCCCACGGTTCCTTTTCAATTACCCCTGTTTTCCATCCGTTCGTTTTTCCGGTGAACCAGTTTCCGGGGTAATGGTTCTTACCAAACGGAACTTTCCTTTTTTTACACGGCTGTTTACTTAATTCCATTCGCTTCATGCGTTCCGCTCGTTTGATTGAAGCAGGATTAAATACCGGCGACACGTTCCGTCGATCTTTGCGATAAGTAGACGGAATAGTGTTGTTACTGTGTTGTATAGAATAGAAATACTGCTGGGACTTAGACTGCAGATCACATTTAATAAGAAGAAATATTTATTTATATTAGTCATACAATGATTTATACAATTGTTGAAGTAGTAGTTGATTGGAGCATATCATGCATTCAATCAAGGCAGATATAATTGTTTATAAAATTATTGATACAATTGTTTATACAATGATTAATACAATGATTGATACAATTGTTCACACAATGATTGATACAATCGTTTACAAAATCATTGATTCAATTGTTTATACAATGATTAATACAATGATTGATACAATTGTTCATACAATGATTGATACAATGATTGACACTATTGCAGATACAACAATGAATGCAATTATTGATGCAAAGATTATTATTGATGATAAATTATTGATGCAAAGATTAATACAATGTTTAATGCAATCATTGGTGCAGTGATTGATACAAAGATTGTTACTATACTTAATACAATGATTGACACCATTGTTTGTACATTGATAAATACAACTTTTTATACATTGGTTGATACAAAAATTGATGCAATGAGTGATGCAATTATTGATACAAAGATTGATACAATGATACTGTTGTCGACACAATGATGAATGCAATTATTGATGCAAAGATTAATACAATGCTTGATGCAGTCATTGGTGCAGTGATTGATACAAAGATTGTTACTATACTTAATACAATGATTGACACCATTGTTTGTACATTGATAAATACAACTTTTTATACATTGGTTGATACAAAAATTGATGCAATGAGTGATGCAATTATTGACACAAAGATTGATACAATGATACTGTTGTCGACACAATGATGAATGCAATTATTGATGCAGTGATTAATAGTGATTAATACGAGTGATGCAAACATTGATACAATACTTGATGCAATAATTGCTACAATGTCTGAACGATTGATTAATAACAACGAACAATATGCAAAAATATTAAGAATTAATTCTAAATAAATTTCTTTGCATCTTAGTTGTTCTTTCCCAACGAAGTTATCTCGACTGCTTTTGGTCACTATAGGAATATGCTAAGTTGCAGTCTTTCTAGTGTTAACGAGACAGTTTCATTCGACATGAAAATTGATAGATTAATCTGTCTTCTCGATGTTTTCGATAAATTGATAAAAATTCCGATACGTCAACGCAGATTCGCAAATATTTGGCCCGCCATCAACTATCCATCGAAAGGGTCAGCAAACACGATCAATTGCGAGTGTGTCGGACACCGAGCTACGTAAATATTGAATCGTACCTATGGGGATAAACCGGTATCAATACAGCCTGTACCCATCGAATCTTACGAAACAATATTCGTTTCTTCGGTTTTTCGTACCCGTCACGAGAGTCTATACTCGTCCATACTCGGGTTAAAAGATCGTCGAGGAAATTTTGTACGGGTATGGTCTCTCGTGACGGCATTCGTACTTCGTCGTAAAAATATCCTTTCGACTGAAACGATTTGGAATTTTCACGGTAAATGGTCTCGTTTCGTGTGTAAAACGCGGCGTCGATTTCCCCGGCAGGCTTTAATTCACAATTCGAATCGTAATTGCCGTCGGTAATTCGCTGGCGACGCTGCGAAATTGTGATTTGGAAATATCGGCCCCGGCGTGCATATACAGCCGGAATAAATTGGATTCCAGCGCCGGTTAACTTTTTCTCGGCGCACGCTGCGTTAATCTAATTCCGTCGCGCGCCCGGGCCAAGGGACTTAATAAAATTTTCATGCCGACCCCCACGCGCTCTCTCTCTGTTCCCCGCTGCCGACAATTTCGATGACCGATCAAACCAAACACCAATTTTCCCGCAAACGAGCGGACACAAATATCGCGACACCGTATCGCGGGTAATTACGCTCGGTAATTAATGCACGCGTCACTATTCCTCTCTTTCGGATTAAATACCGAGCTCAAGCATCTAGGTCAGCACGAATTTTACGCGTCAAGATTAAATCTCGAAAATAACTGATCAGAGTTATTATTGTATTGATCATTATTGATGCACAAATTATACGCCGCACTGTGCGCAGTTTTGTGTCGATAATTGTACCAATGGTTGGGTTAATATATTGTATCGATATTTGTATCAATCATTGCAGCAATAATTGTAATAATCATTGTTACAATCATTGTGCCTATCACTGTAGCAATCGTTGTATCAACCGATGCTTCAATCATTATAACAATCATTGTATCAATAATTGTAACAATCATTGCAACAATCGTTGTATCAATAACTGTCACAAACATTGTAACAATCAATGCATCAATCCGTGCAACAATCATTGTAACAGTCATTGTATCATTCAGTGAATCGATCATTGTATTAATTATGATAATCATTGTATCGATCATTGCATCTATATTTGCAACAAGCATTGTATCAATTACTGTAGCATCTATTCTATCAGCCACTGTAACAATGATTGTATGCATCAATGCATCAATCATTGTAATGCATTATTGTGATTGTATGCATGATGATCATCATCATGATTGTATGCATCAATCATTGTATCAATAATTGTAACAATCATTGCAACAATCGTTGTATCAATAACTGTCACAAACATTGTAACAATCAATGCATCAATCCGTGCAACAATCATTGTAACAGTCATTGTATCATTCAGTGAATCGATCATTGTATTAATTATGATAATCATTGTATCGATCATTGCATCTATATTTGCAACAAGCATTGTATCAATTACTGTAGCATCTATTCTATCAGCCACTGTAACAATGATTGTATGCATCAATGCATCAATCATTGTAATGCATCATTGTGATTGTATGCATCATGATCATCATCATGATTGTATGCATCAATCATTGTAATACATCATTGTGATTGTATGCATCATGATCGTCATCATGCTTGTATGCATCAAAGCATCAATCATTGTAATGCATCACTGTGATTGTATGCATCACTGTGATTGAAACATCACTGTGATTGTATGCATCACTGTGATTGAAACATCACTGTGATTGTATGCATCACTGTGATTGTATGCATCAATGCATCAATCCTTGTAATGCATCATTGTGATTGTATGCATCATGATCAACATCATGATTGTATGCATCAATCATTGTAATACATCATTGTGATTGTATGCATCATGATAATCATCATGATTGTATGCATCAATCATTGTAATACATCATTGTGATTGTATGCATCATAATCATCATCATGCTTGTATGCATCAATGCATCAATCATTGTAATGCATCATTGTGATTGTATGCATCACTGTGATTGTATGCATCAATGCATCAATCATTGTAATGCATCACTGTGATTGTATGCATCAATGCATCAATCATTGTAATGCATCATTGTGATTGTATGCATGATGATCATTATCATGATTGTATGCATCATTCATTGTAATACATCATTGTGATTGTATGCATGATGATCATCATCATGATTGTATGCATCATTCATTGTAATACATCATAGTGATTGTATGCATCATAATCATCATCATGCTTGTATGCATCAATGCATCAATCATTGTAATACATCATTGTGATTGTATGCATCAATCATTGTAATACATCATTGTGATTGTATGCATCAATCATTGTAATACATCATTGTGATTGTATGCATCATGATCATCATAATGCTTGTATGCATCAAAGCATCAATCATTGTAATGCATCATTGTGATTGTATGCATCACTGTGATTGTATGCATCAATGCATCAATCATTGGATCAATCCATGCTTCAAACATTGTAGCAATCATTGCATCAATCATTGTGTCAATAATTGAAACAGTCATTGTATCAACCAATGCTTCAATCATTGCAACAATCAATGTATCAATCAATGCTTCACTCATCGTATCAATAATTGTAACAATCGTTGTATGCATTGTATGCATTGAAACATGTTACTACCAAATACTAACAATAAAAAAAATGTCTAAGGAATCGTATCATTATATACAATAAACTCTGTCTTCGTGCGATGGATAGGTATCGCATAAATAAAATCGCATAACAAAAATCACAAAAAAAAACAAAAACAGGTCCTTACAAAAAGCTGTCTCACTATACATAATCCTTTTTCTAATCGAAACAAAAAATCAGTTCAAAACGACCTCGTCCGACAATCCAGCGTTAATTAAAAACAGTCACGGAAAACGTAACGTAAAAAAGAAACGTAACGCTTCGGGTTATTTATGAAAAGTGTACGTTTGAGTAGGGCGCGCAGGGTTCGGGACGGATAACTGGCAAGTCGGGTTACACGGGGACGACATATTGGATTTACATGTAGCAACCGGGCCGGGCTCGAATTAATGGCGGGGGCTATTACGAACGCCGAATGAATATGCATAAAACTGCACAAAGTGAATTGGCGGCGGCGTTCCAACCCGTTGGGAGGGTAGAGAAGCACGGGGAGGAAGGATCCGGGGGTGGTAGTGGTTCGCGGGATGGAACCGCGCGGGTGTAGGCGTGGTTACACGTGACGTCACCGGCTCGTTGTTCTATTTTACCGAGGACAGTCGACCGGCTGGGATGGGCGAACGGGAGTTGTTGTGTTTTGTGTCCCGGCCATGCTTCATAAATCAACGAAACAAACAGAAACGCGGGCCGGCCGGCGTGCTGCTGCGCCGACCAACGCCGTCGCCAAACTCGATTCCGATGGCGAATGTATAATTTAATCCGAGCGGATACCCCGAAAATCTCGACAAAGGAGCGCCCCGGCCAAATCTCATTACACGCTCCCTGACCGGGTCTCGAATTCGTTTTTTTTTTTTAATACGTTTGTTGGTGATCGTTGATGGATTTTAGGTATCTCGATGGGATATTGTTACGGTGAGAATTCAAAGTCGAACGTGAAACTTTATCGACCAGTCGTTTTTGGGACTGCCATTCACTAAGTACTGGTTTCATTCTTAATTCTTTGTGCTTATTCCTTTTGTTCGAAGGAATGGGATTTTATTAATATTTGTACCTTAGTTTTCGTTTATTTTATGTAATAATGGGCCTTATGAAGTAATAGTAATTCTATTTTTTAATAATTTAATAATTCGATAGTCGAAAGTTTTTTATTATTTATATAGTTATTTATTATTATTTTTTATTATATTTTTTATTATTTTATTATTTTTTATTATTATTCCAATTATTATACCAAAAGATAATTGTTATTCGTTTATTTCTGTTGTATTAAGGGTATGTCTGACTTATGGCGTTGTTATACTACTGGGAATTTATGCTCGACGGAATGGGTGAAGGGTCACTGTGTGGTTAATTATATTTTAATGTCAGGTTAAATTAATTCCTGTGTTTTGGAGAGAGTTATTATAGACACTGAGGTTTGTCTGAGTAATATCGTACTTATACTACTGGAACCAAGATTGTACACCAGATGAAACAATGAGGAATCGTTTTTGTGATTAGTTATATTTTAATACAAATTTAAAATAGTTTCTCTGTCTCCTAGAATAGACACTAGGGACATGTCTGACTAATGACATACTTATACTACTGAAACCAAGATTTTAGATTAGAAAGGATAATAACGAATCACTTCTACGATTAGTTAAATTTTAATACAAAGTTTAAATGACTGCTCTCTTTCATAGGATAGACACAGGGATTCTGTCTGACTAATATCATACTTATACTACTGAATCCAAGATTATAGGCCAAACAAAATAACAAGGGGTCACTTATATAATTAATCAAATTTGAATACCAGGTTAAAGTAATTCCTCTGTCTCCTAGGAAAGACATTAGCCTTGTGTCTGACCAATATCGTACTTATACTACTGGACCCAAGACAAAACAGTGAAGAATCATTTCTGTGATCAGTTAGATTTTAATATGAATTTCAAATACTTTCTCTGTCTTCTAAAATGGACACTAGAATTATGTCTGACTTTATGTCTGACAGGAGAATTTCAAAACTCGAATTTTAAGACTTTTTTGATATATATATACTTTCTGATATGGTCAAATGGACATTTTGCCGGACGGATAAAAACGGGAGACAATTTATTAGAGAGACACGTATCGCGGGTAGGATTTTGACAAACGGGATTTCGCCGGTAACCCTGGCGGGATTTTCGCGAAAATTTCGGATGTACCCGTGTATACCCGGACGTTTGCGTGCACTTGAGACAGTCGGACGTACGAGCCGGAATCTGGCGATATTACCGTGTGCGAAGCGTGTGACGTTCAAACTCGTAAAGATACATTCATACCCGGGGCACATCCCGCGGAAGGATCTACCCGAGGCACTCACGGTACGTCAGCATAATCTTTTACAGAGATCCCTTTTACGAGACCGCCGCTCAGTATCTCGAGCACGGTCCGTCAAGTATCCGGCGTTGGCCAACACCGGCCACTTCCGGATTCTTTTGCATCCCCTTTGCTCGACGTTCGGGGGGGTTGCCGCGGAAAAACGTTCCCGTAAAACCCCGGGAGGCTTCGTCCCGTGCAGATCCTCGCTACTCGTTTTTGGGGTAACAAGAAAATTGTTCGAAGAAATGGATGGACGTTACGAAACTCGGTGCAAAACTATCATCGTATTGTTATATCATCATCATACATCATCATACATTATCATACTTCATCATACTTCATCATACATTATCATACATCATTATACTTCATCATGCATCATCACACTTCACCATACATCATCATACTTCATCACATTTCATGATACATCATCCTACATCATCATTCTTCATCATACTTCATCATTCTTCATCATACTTCATCATAAATCATCATACTTCATTATACATCATCATACTGCATTATACATCATCATACTTCATCATACATTATCATACTTCATCATACTTCATTATACATCATCATACTTCATCATACATTATCATACTTCATCATACTTCATTATACATCATCATACTTCATCATACATTATCATACTTCATCATACTTCATTATACATCATCATACTTCATCATACATTATCATACTTCATCATACTTCATTATACATCATCATACTTCATCATACATCATCATACTTCATTATACATCATCATACATCATCATACTTCATCACACATCATCATACTTGGTCATACGTCATCATAATATCATATATCATATATCATCGTATCATCGTACCATCGTATAATCATATGCCATATACCATACATCATATATTTATACATTATATAAATTAAATAACTTCATTATACATCATCATACATCATATATTTATACATGAAATAAATTAAATAACCATATTATTACATTCTCATATGATTACACTCATTCGTATCTTTTTTGAGTCGCGAGTATTAAAAAGAAATGTTATCACCGGTCGAATCTTATCTCACTGCGAGACAATACCGAGATTGGTTTAGACGTATTCATTTGAATAGCGGCGAACGCGTACGGGGAACGATCCGAGCAGCTGGCTGGCAGGCCCTGGGCTCGGTTACGTTTTGCGCGGTAATAACCGTAAAGCTTTACGACGAATCGAGGGTACTCGAGATCCGCGGCGCGCATTGTCAGTTTCGCGTGTCTCTTACCGAGTGAATTCTTATCGCGGTGCCGGGCGGCGGCGTGTTCGCGCGTATCGATACCCGGGATCGCGGATTTTCATTTCGGCGAACGGCGTCCCGCGGAATGGAGATTGAAAAAGAAAAGTTCGTTCAGTGAAATTTTCCAAAGCAATGCCGTATATCCGCGCCCGCTTCTCCCCGGCCGACGGCTACGTGTTCCTCTCCGCGAGATTGTTTCGCTACTCGAATAGATTCCCGCGGCTGGATCGAGTAAACACGTTCACTCCTTCGATTTACAATGCTTGATATTCGTGATACTTTTTTAAGTAATTATTGGGGTGTATGAACGGGATCTTTGAATGAAATCGACGACCATAGATGGGATCTTCGATTCAATGTGGCAGTGAATGGGAGATAATATGTAGGACTTAATTTTAATTGAATGAAATGGACAAAATTTCCAGTGAACTTCAATCAAAACTGAAAATCAATTTCCAGTGGTCTTCAATTAAAATTGAAAATCAACTTCCAGTGAATTTCAATTAAAATTGAAACCCTGTCGAACCGTGTCTACATTCCCTACTTACAAAATTACCAAAACCTGAAAAATGAGCGAAACGTAGTGGATGTTCGTTTAACGACGAGAGCAACGAACAGCCGGAGTGAGTTGATCGCGTTAGTTTAATTCGCAGGTAGTAGGTGGGGTAGTGGTACCCGGTATAAATCAACGTGTCAGTAGAGAGGGAGAAGTACAACGGGCCTGTTTTTCGATGCAAATGTCCGCGGCACACGGGTCGCTCCCGGGGTTAATTTCATCCGGGCCAGAGGAGTCCGGGGGTTATATCCGCGCGGTATTGTTTCCTTGATGCACGTAAAATGGGCGTTAATTGAAATGTAAGTGCACATTTATTACGATTCCCGTTCTATAACAAGGGGTTCATAAACGTAGCGCGCGCGCCGGCCAAGTGCAAATTGTTACTAATGCGCTTCGTAATGACCGGAGCCGCGAACGGGTATTACCGCGTCATTATGACCCGAAACATAATTGTGTATTAGAAATGAGATACAACCCGGCTAATGAATCACATTTACCTTCTTTACTTCGTAACAAGGCCAGATTTGTTAGCCATATCCCTTGACTCAATTCGCTGGAATCAGTCAATCGTCCAACTGAGTTTTGGTAATTGAAAGACAAGATGGCCTTTAAGGATCCTTAAATAAATTCTAGACATATCGAAGATAGACACTTGGACATATAGAAGACTAGACGTACAAAGATGGACATTTGTAAAGGATACACATTACAGAAGGAATAATTAACATAATTGTGTATTAGAAATGATGTACGATAATTAATCACATTTGATTGAATGGCTAATGAATCACAGTTACCTTCTTTACTTCGTGACAAGGCTAGATTTGTTAGCCATGTCCCTTGACTCAATTCGCTGGAGTCTCGAAGTCTCGAAAGTCAATCGTTCAACTGAGTTTTGATAATTGAAAAACAAGATGGCCTTTATGGATCCTTAAATAAATTCTAGACTTCTAAAAGAGAGACATGGCAAAGATAGACACTTCTAAAAGATACAGATTACAGAAGGCATAATAAACGTAATTGTGTATCAGAAATGAGATACTACTCGGCTAATGAATCACAGTTACCTTCTTTACTTCGTGACAAGGCTAGATTTGTTAGCCAAGTGCCTTGACTCAATTCGCTGGAGTCAGTCAATCGTTCAACTGAGTTTTGGTAATTAAAAAACAAGATGGCCTGTAAGAATCTTTAAATAAACTCTAGACTTCCAATAAACAGATATACACATTAGATCTTGCACAAGAAATTCTAAAAAAGACAAATGAAATCCTCATATATAAAATATAATGATCGAAAATGACGTTTGGGCAATAGAGGACACAGCTAGGTGATCAGTGATCCTCAATGGGACAATGAGTAACAAGCGTCGAGGGAAAGAAAGAAAAAAATCCCCAAAAAAGGAAGTCGAGGTAAAGAAGAGTAGAATAGGACAACCGTTCAACAGAGTTTTGTTAATTAAACAGAAGATGGCCACTACGAATCCTTAAATAAACTCTAGACTTCCAATAAATACATACACACGTTAGATCTTACACAAGATATACTAAAAAAGCCAAATTATATAAATATAATGATCGAAAATGACTTGATGGTAATAGAGGACAGGGCTAGGTAATCAGTAATCCTAAATGGGACAATGAGTATCATACATACATACATATTACATATTGCATATAAAATATAATGATTGATACGACGAAAATGCCGTTTGGGTAATCGAGGACACAGCTAGATGATCAGTGATCCTAAATGGGACAATGAGTGACAAGCGTCGAGGGAAAGAAAGAAAAAAATCCCGAAAAAAGGAAGTCGAGGTAAAGAAGAGTAGAATAGGATTGGACAAAGATTACCGAGCGCGAGTTAGCCCGGTTGCTCGTTGGCATGCTCGTTACCGGGAACTAGCCCCCGAAGACTTTGCGCCGGTCGCTGGCCGAGGGCAAGGTTGGAAAATTCAACGAAACAGCGAATCGATTTGGTCACGGAGCAGCAGCTGGCCGGGGACAGAAGCAATCAGAAAGCCGGCCGGGGGGTGGTGGTTCTCGAGTCTCTGTGCTCCGGGAAACGAAGAAGGGACTCGAGTGGATGGCTGTCGTCGAATTCAGCGGGTAGCGCGAGGAGCTCGGCCCGGGCAGTACGTAGGAGCAAGAGGAATGACGGGTAGGAGGAAGAAGAACCCGGGGCTTAAAGGCGGGTAGGGGCAGGCACTAACGGAGGTTAGAGAATGGGTTGGTTTAACTCGCGCTATTTGAGATAATTGATAGCTAGAATGGGGCTCACATCCCGGCTGGCCTATATAGCTACCCCCCTGACTGCACCAATGCAATTTCCTTCCAACTGGCCAGAGGACTGCATTAGCGATACGCCGAGTCCGAGCTATTGCCCCGGCGACGCTTGTGTCTCTCCCTTATATACCGGCGATTTTCTTTTGGGATTCTGTCCCATTGACCGGGCGGCGCGCTGCCGTGAAACATTTATTGTGCCCACCGGCCGGAAGAAAGAGACCCGGACGGAATCTTTCATCGCGCTGCTGCTGCTCGTTTCCCCAACGGGCGTTCCCGGGCTTATTGAAAATGCGACGATTACCTCCCCGGCCGGCTTCGATTCCGAACCCGTGCTTTTATTTCACTGGCATACGTACGCCGGTAAGCAACTTCGACTTTGAGGCGTTGGATTTTTGTACTTCAGATTCGTCGAGTGAGTTAATCGGTACTCGTGCGTCGGGCAGGTTTCAATTCAGAGAATTACTTCTCGGAAATATGGTTGGAAGCTCGGAAAGTATAAGTCCTCTTGGAAGATCGGGAAATATATTTGATATATGCTGTAACGATCGTCAAGAATCTTCGCCTTGCAATTGACCATTCGGATATTTATTTGACAGCTGGAAGTATTTGTATGATAGAAGTTTGTAGGTTGGTTTTAAGTAGGTTATTTCGAAATCTGTATGTAGATTGTAATATAAATTGTAATTATTAATTATATTATATTTTAAATTGTATTCTGTAATGTAAGGTTAGTTGTAATCAATCATGGGATTACGTTTGAAAGGAATCGAGAGGCTGTCTGACTAATGTCATGCTTATACTACTAGAACTTCGGCATACTTCCTACTTCGGTATCAGAAACCATGCTACTACGATATCTTTCGAATCGTGAAACAATTCCCACAGTACTATCAGGTTTTATAATAGAAATTGGGATTTGTCTGATTAATATCGTACTTATACTACTGGAACTTGGATATAACTTATTAAAAAAAAGATTACTAAGGTATTTTCTAAATGTGAAATAGTTCTCGAAGTACTCTTGGACTCTGTAATAGAAATAAGGATCTGTCTGATTAATATCGTACTTATACTACTCGAACTGTGGTATAACTTCTACGATATTAGATAACAGGTTACTGTAACATTTTCTAAATATAAAATGGTTCTTAAGAAAGTCTGAAAGACAGACTTAGATGAACTGTAATCAGTCATAAGACTATTTTTAAAGTGATTCTCCAACCTCCTATAATAAATACAAAGTCCTGTAGGACTAATGTCATGTTTATACTACTGGAACTTCAGCATACTTTCTGCAGTATCAGAAACCAAGTTACTAGGATATTTTTCGAGTCGTGAAACAATTCTCAAAGTACTCTTAACCTCTATAATAGAAATAAGGATCTGTCTGATTAATATCGTGCTTATACTACTGGAACTGTGGTATAACTTCTACGATATTAGATAACAGGTTACTGTAACATTTTCTAAATATAAAATGGTTCTTAAGAAAGTCTGAAAGACAGACTTAGATGAACTGTAATCAGTCATAAGACTATTTTTAAAGTGATTCTCCAACCTCCTATAATAAATAGAAAGTCCTGTCTGACTAATGTCATGTTTATACTACTGGAACTTCAGCATACTTTCTGCAGTATCAGAAACCAAGTTACTAGGATATTTTTCGAGTCGTGAAACAATTCTCAAAGTACTCTTAACCTCTATAATAGAAATAAGGATCTGTCTGATTAATATCGTGCTTATACTACTGGAACTGTGGTATAACTTCTACGATATTAGATAACAGGTTACTGTAACATTTTCCAAATATAAAATGGTTCTTAAAAAAGTCTGAAAGACAGACTTAGATGAACTGTAATCAGTCATAAGACTATTTTTAAAGTGATTCTCCAACCTCCTATAATAAATACAAAGTCCTGTCTGACTAATGTCATGTTTATACTACTGGAACTTCAGCATACTTTCTGCAGTATCAGAAACCAAGTTACTAGGATATTTTTCGAGTCGTGAAACAATTCTCAAAGTACTCTTAACCTCTATAATAGAAATAAGGATCTGTCTGATTAATATCGTGCTTATACTACTGGAACTGTGGTATAACTTCTACGATATTAAATAACAGGTTACTACAACATTTTCCAAATGTGATACGGTCCTCGAAGAGTAGCCTTAGACGTTCGGCGTGCATCAAAGTAAGCCGGGAATCGCATTTGTCAATGTGTAAAAACAGAAAAAAAAGATGGCCTCCTAGCTCTCTGACGTATCACCGGGTAAGTGCTTTTCCATCGGCAAACTCGCTTCGCCGGCTGCTATTCCGTCTGTCGAGAATCGACTACTGCCAGACGGGCTCGCCGTTTGAAAACTTAATAAAACCGAAAACGATCTACTCAAAATATCGCTAACACTGTTTCGAAACTGAAAACAAACTCTGTCTCGGTACTAGCTGAATATAATAATAAAGATTCACGGTTGCGTATCATGGTAATTAAAATGATACAATTTTTATCGAATTGTTTGAAATGAAGTACGAAAAATCACGATGAAAAAATAGAACCCCGTCGGACGTTGAAACTGGATACACAGACCGCAGTTGGCTGTTTACCAATTCCGTTCGGAATTCATCGACGGGGCGGCGGAACACAATTACGGCTACCGAAAACGATCTACCGGTAAATATAAAAACGTACGGCTCGTTAGCCGTGGTACGTGGTGTCGAATGCGGCAATCCAATTTGCTGAGCCCGATAGAGGCAGCAAGGAGGCTCTTACGGGTGGAAGCAAAATTGCGTACACGGTCTAGGAACGTGCGGGCCATTTCGCCGAAGAGTTATTCGGTTAATTAAAAACTGCCGATGAATCGTGGAGTCAAGCGCCGATTAATTTATTCAACGAATCTCGTACTTCAAGTATGTCAAGCAGATCAAGTAAATCAAGTATATCAAGTGGATTAAATACCTCAAGTCGATCAAGTAAGTCAAGTATACCAAGTAGATCAAGTCGATAAAGTAAGTCAAGTATACCAAGTAGATCAAGTAAATCAAGTATATCAAGTGGATTAAGCACGTCAAGTCGATCAAGTAAGTCAAGCATACCAAGTAGATCAAGCAAATCAAGTATATCAAGTGGATTAAATACCTCAAGTCGATCAAGTAAGTCAAGTATGCCAAGTAGTTCAAGTAAATCAAGTATATCAAGTGGATTAAGCGTGTCAAGTCGATCAAGTAAGTCAAGTATATAAAGTAAATCAAGTATATCAAGTGGATTAAGCACGTCAAGTCGATCAAGTAAGTCAAGCATACCAAGTAGATCAAGCAAATCAAGTATATCAAGTGGATTAAATACCTCAAGTCGATCAAGTAAGTCAAGTATGCCAAGTAGTTCAAGTAAATCAAGTATATCAAGTGGATTAAGCGTGTCAAGTCGATCAAGTAAGTCAAGTATATAAAGTAAATCAAGTATATCAAGTGGATTAAGCACGTCAAGTCGATCAAGTAAGTCAAGCATACCAAGTAGATCAAGCAAATCAAGTATATCAAGTGGATTAAATACCTCAAGTCGATCAAGTAAGTCAAGTATGCCAAGTAGTTCAAGTAAATCAAGTATATCAAGTGGATTAAGCGTGTCAAGTCGATCAAGTAAGTCAAGTATATAAAGTAGATCAAGTATATCAAGTGGATTAAGCACGTCAAGTCGATCAAGTAAGTCAAGCATACCAAGTAGATCAAGCAAATCAAGTATATCAAGTGGATTAAATACCTCAAGTCGATCAAGTAAGTCAAGTATGCCAAGTAGTTCAAGTAAATCAAGTATATCAAGTGGATTAAGCGTGTCAAGTCGATCAAGTAAGTCAAGTATATAAAGTAGATCAAGTATATCAAGTGGATTAAGCACGTCAAGTCGATCAAGTAAGTCAAGCATACCAAGTAGATCAAGCAAATCAAGTATATCAAGTGGATTAAATACCTCAAGTCGATCAAGTAAGTCAAGTATGCCAAGTAGTTCAAGTAAATCAAGTATATCAAGTGGATTAAGCGTGTCAAGTCGATCAAGTAAGTCAAGTATATAAAGTAGATCAAGTATATCAAGTGGATTAAGCACGTCAAGTCGATCAAGTAAGTCAAGAATACCAAGTAGATCAAGCAAATCAAGTATATCAAGTGGATTAAATACCTCAAGTCGATCAAGTAAGTCAAGTATACCAAGTAGATCAAGTAAATCAAGTGTATCAAGTGAATCAAGTATATCAAGTGAATCAAGTACGTCAAGCATATCAAGTGGATCAAATGGATCACGTAAATCAAGGGTCAGAGGGTCCGTGCGTTTCTAAGAATAAGTCCGCGTTGATTTAGCGCGAGGAGGGGGAGTCTAGCTCAAAGGGTCTAGCTTTAATCCCGGGCGACCCGAAGGCGCCGACCGAGGGATTCCAGGAGGCCGCGAATGTATGCGTGACCACGGTAGTCAACATTGACGCAAGCCCAGCGGCATACGTTACGGTGATTATGCCTGTAACAACACCCCCAGCTCTGGCGCGCATTACTACGGGATCTCGTTACACGCACTTAGGATCGCTGCCTCCCACGCCCAAGGAAATCCACCCGTGCAGTATATCCTGTGTTATCAATCAGTTTTATAATAAAATCGGCTTTTAGGAAATGGTACAATTGCTCTTAGATTATCTTCGTAGATTTCTAGACTACAGATCTTTTTGGTACGTGGAAATAATGCAGATTTGATATTGGATACATATGATATATTTGATATACCGTGATATATGATATATTTGATATATTGTGATATATGATATTTTTGATATATTTGATATATGATATATTTGATATATTGTGATATATGATATATTTGATATATTGTGATATGTGATACGTTTTGCTACAGAGAAATAGTGCAAGAGGAATCACAGATTTGGCATACTTTGATATAAGGTATATTGTGATGTATGATATATTGTGATATATAATATACATGATATATAATGATGTATGATATATTTGATATATTATCTTCTAAGATTGTATTCTAAAAGGGGAATAAAATATTAATAAAAATTAAGCTGGATTTAATGACGATAAAAACGGATTCAAATATTAATAAGAAATAAATATTTGATATATTAAAATATATGATATATCGTGATATTATGTGATATATTTGATGCATTGTGATATATGATATACTTCATGATGAATGATATATTTTATATATTATCCTTCAAGATTATATTGTAAAGGAGGAATTATGTATTTGATATATCACGATATATGATATATTTGATATATTTTGTTATATGATATATCTGATACACTTAATACATCATGGAAGAAGAACTCATATATTATTATACATCCCAAAAATCCTATTATAAAATCATATAAAAATAATTTCATTAAAAAATCCACAATACATAAACTCGACGTCAAGGAATATCGTTAAACAAATCGAAACTCTAAACCAAATTTCCTGTCTCTTTCTACCAGCACATCCATTCCTTTAACAGAGAATACCTATCGGCCCTGCACTCTGTCTATATTATCCCCACGAGTTTGTCACGCCGACGGCGAGTAGAAAATTTGGTAAAAGATAAACGCCAGGTGGTATGAGGGCCGGGAAGTTTGCCGTGGGGGACAGTTTACGGCCTCATCGAACGGGTACCCGGTTTGATGGACCGAGCACGTGTTGTTGCGAGGCGATTTTTGAACGCGAGGTCCGGTTTTAGGGCCGGCCCTTGATCGCAGCTGCGCCTCGATGCCATGCTCGTTCCTGAATTTTCAAGTGCCTCGACGATTTTCTAAAAATTATATTCCGCCCCGGCGTAAATTTCTGATGAGCTCGACAGAATTCTAGTATCGATCAATTCCTACGCGAACCATAACCGTGAGACATTTTTTAACCCGGATTTTTTTCCATCTTTTTTTTATCACTTCGGTCAGTTATGATAAAATTTGATTTAAATTGTAGATTCGATTGGATTTTTATTTGTGTATTCGCGCATTGAAATCCACGGGCCAATAAATATTGGATATGAGCAGTAAAGGAAAGAAGTGTGTCTGTTTATCGTGAATTCGTTCGAATCGAACGCTGCTCGATTTTCGAACCAGGAAAGGTATCCCTTTGACCCTCTTCGCCGGAAAAAGTTCTTCGGGAAAAATCTCCAGAGTCATGCATTATTCCGAGCCACTGGCTTTCAATAAACCGGTTTTTCATCAAAGACGTCCCCTGTGACCATAAAACGGCATCGAATCACGGAATCATCTTTCGATCCATCCCTTCAAAAAATTCAACCCCCGCGCGCCATTAATCAAACATTAGAAACAAAATTCATACAGAATTCAATTTTCTTTGTCAACAAATGAACCGTATAAAACTTGAATGGTTTTATTAAAAATGATTTTTAATTTTTAATAATAGTTTTTACTTAAGTCAGGCAGTCATTTTTTCATCGATTGATTGAATTAAATTTCATGTGAAAATGATAAGGAAATATTTTTTAAAGGGCGAAAAGTATTTTTCTTTGATAGAAACGACGACAGCATAAAGCACGGTTCACACTTATTTTTTATTATTCTTAAATAAAATCTAGCAATAATTTTTGGTTCGATTAATTGACTTAAAATCTGTACAAAATTGATAACAAAGTAGCTCTTAAAGAGTACGTACAATTTTTTTTTAAAAAGAACGTTGAGACCATAAGGCACAAATCACACTAATTAAAAAAGAAACAAGCAATATTTCTTTGCTCGATTAATTGAATTAAAATTGATGTAAAACTGAGAAAGGGCAGTCCTTAAAGGATATATAGAATTTTCCTTTAAAAAGAACGTTGAGATAATAAAGCACAGTTCACACTGATTTTTTAC
>SHCU01000518.1:5931-16283 GCA_004307685.1 Ceratina australensis | reverse complement strand
AGTATAACAATATATCAATATATTAATATTCATTATATCAATATGTCAATGTATCAGTATATCAGTACTTTAGTATAACAATATATCAATATATTAATATTCATTATATCAATATGTCAATGTATCAGTATATCAGTATTTCAGTGTAACAATATATCAATATATCAATATTCATTATATCAATATATCAATGTATCAATATTTCAGTATACCAATATATCAATGTATCAATGTTTCAATGTATCAATATATCAGCGTATCAGTGTACTAGTATATCAGTATTTCAATATAACAATATATCAATATATTAATATTCATTATATCAATATATCAGTGTATCAGTATATCAGTATTTCAATGTAACAATATATCAATATATTGATATTCATTATATCAATATGTCAATGTATCAGTATATCAGTACTTTAGTATAACAATATATCAATATATTAATATTCATTATATCAATATATCAATGTATCAGTATATCAGTATTTCAGTGTAACAATATATCAATATTCATTATATCAACATATCAATGTATCAATATTTCAGTATACCAATATATCAATGTATCAATGCTTCAATGTATCAATATATCAGCATATCAGTGTACTAGTATATCAGTATGTCAATATATTAATATTCATTATATGAATGTATCAATATATCGATATATCAATATATCATCATACCAGTATATCAATATACCAATATATCATCAATGTATCAATATATCAGTGTATCAGTATATCAGTATTTCAATGTATCAATGTATCAGTATATCAGTATTTCAGTATAACAGTATATCAATTTATCAGTGTATTCTGTATAACATTATATCAATATATCAACATATCAGTGTATCAGTATATCAGTATATCAGTATATCAGTGTATTAGTGTATCAGTATATCATTGTATCAATGTATTAGTATATCAATACACCACTGTATTTATCCTCCCCACTTTTCATCTCTTACATTGTAAACCTTATGGTCCGCATGCCCCACCAAGGGTCTCACTCAAGGTCACTCACTCAAGTTGGCCAGAGTATTCGATTCCCAACACTACTAAAACAATTCTCCCAACAGTATTTTCTATCTTAACGCCATATAACGCGATAAAAATTCTTCTAACGCCACTCGCAGCACGTATTAAGATTTTCTAAGGGTACCCGTGAAATCCTGATTCGACGAATCGCGTCGCTGGCTAATCCCCGGGCCGGTGCTCAGGTAACCCGAGCGTCTCGGAAGTTCTTAGGATAAAAATAAGTCTCGAACATTAATGCAGCCCCCGGCGCGGCGTATGAATAATTTATGCTCACCGCGACCGAGGAAAGTAAGTGCTTACCCGGTAGCAGGTGTCGTCGCCGGAACTAGCTGCTGCTGTTGCTGCTGCTCGTCCGACTGTACCATTCTCACCCTGTACACAACTACACCGCCTGCGTGCGTGTTCCCGCACTCACCCCTACTACCGATCTGTTGACGTTGTTTAATACGTTAATAAACGGTAGGTGACGACAGGACGCGGTTACACCGAACAGAACTTCGCGAACTACCAACGGTTCGTTGCAAACGCTGCCCTAATGCGAGTCTTTAACGATTGCTTAACCGCAGACCGACGACGCATCCCCTCGTTGCACACGCCGGTTTGTATAAATTGTAAAACGAGGTTACAGAGTCGATCGAATAAGATATATCCAAATCGATTAATTGTTACGTTATTTTTTATTCGAATTCAGTGTACACGTGGTTGATACATACAATATAAATTTTGTATCAATAATCAATCTATTAATCATTATATAAATCATAGAAATCAATAAACAATCTGTAAATTTATCAAAAATCAATGTTATATTATTTGTTATTTTAAGTCAATTTTTGATGATTGTACAGTCGAATAAAAGATATCGAAATAAATCCTCGTGAATTTTCTGGGAATGAATGTTAGTCACGGATCGCTTCTGGGCGACGGTTCGCAGATTCCGTCGCAGCGGAGTTCCCTTTGGCAATTTTATGGCATCGCGGATAAACGCGAGCAGCCCGAGTCTGGTTACATTTATTTGTGTTTAATTAATGTTAGCCGCGCGTTGTCGCGAACGCGGCAACCGACAGGCCATAGCGGAATTAGCAACTTTCCAGAATTTGATAATCTGATATTCTAATTTAAGCCGGGACATAAATTTCGCGATACAACGCGCGGCTAATGAAATTCGTAAACCAGCCAACGATTACCGGATAAATTATTTGCCAGACCCACCGTCGACTCTTACTACTTTCTCGTAACAATCTTTCATTCGTTCAACCCCTTCACGTATTTTAACGAGGATTTTCGACTAAATATGAATACGACGAGCCAGGCTTATGAATAGATGTACGACACGATGAGTCAGGCCCGAATTTCGTCGGGCTAAATGCCAAGGGAAGGGGTTAAAAAATATTTAATTAATTAAAATAATTTTTATCTAATTTTCATTCATTTTTCATTTGATCTAAATTATTTTTATATAGTCTGTCAAATTAATTGATATTCTTATTCGAGATTTAATCAGATTACTTTTTCGTATCATTCGAACCGACGAAGAGGAAGCCTTTTTATATAAAATAGTACAAAATAATAAAAATAATATAATGAAATAATGTAATATATAATATATGATGATATGATAATGTATGATGGTGTATGATGATAATATGATAATGTATGATGGCGTATGATGATGATATGATAATGTATGATAATGTATGATGATGTATGATGATGATATGATAATGTATGATGGCGTACGATGATGATATGATAATGTATGATAATGTATGATGGTGTATGATAATGTATGATGGCGTATGATGATGATATGATAATGTATGATGGTGTATGATGATGTATGATGACGTATGATGACGTATGATGATGATGATATGATAATACAATATATAATATTACATTTATGTAAAAATGAAATGCCTGGAATGGCAGGCGATATGTGTGTCACGTGCTTCGCGTCGCCTACGCCCTCTACCATCGTCCTCGCAGTGACTCTCAACCGTCGCACCCCAAAAAAAATATTTCCAAAAATATCAAAATTGAATTAAACAAATGTCGAGAAAATCGAATAAATTCATTTAAAAACGTGCGTCGTGCATCTCGATGGGTGGGACGAATCGAGTTTGGATGGATGCCCGTGAAAATTCGTGACTGCCGCGGGAATTTCCCTTCGAATTTCGGTAGCCACGTTCGGGCCGGGCCGCGTGTTTATCGGCGCCGGTACCCCGGGGCTTTCCCGTATGCGGCTCACGAAACAGCCCTTACTTCTTGGCACCCCGCGCAAGAACCCAGACGTACCCGACGCGCTGCACGTGACCTGCGAATCGCGACGGGAGCAATACCCCCGTGGTAACCGGCGTCGAACGTATTAATTTCTGACGCCCATTGATATATCGGCTGCGCCCTTAATAAATTCCATCCCTGAGCTGCGAACTTCTTCCAGTACGCATAATGTAAAATTGAATCAATCAATATTATAACCCCGTTTTATGATAATGATGAGTTTATGGTAATAACAAGTTCATCGAAATGATAAGAATATGATAGAGAGCGTGAAAAATAGAATGTGATAATAATTATTTCACAAGATCACGTTTTATCATAATAATAAATTATAATAAATAAATTTATAATAACATATTATATTTATATATTTATAATTGATATATTTATATATTTATGATTCTTAATTTATAATTTATATATTTGTAATTTCTAATATATTATTAATATAATAATAATATTTATAATTAATAATAAATGAAAAATAATTGTAGTAGTTAATTTATTTCGACGTTCTTTATTCGGCCAACTCTGTAATTTTGTTTGATAACAACGATACTAATTAATAATAAACTGAATTCAAATAAAAAATAATATAACATTAAATTAATTGGTAAAAAATTTATATTGTATGTATCAACTAACTACATGTACACTGAAGTCAAATAAAAAATAATGTAATAAAATTCACAAGAAATACATAGAAAACTATACACGTACAAATTTTCACGTATTAATTTAATTTCATATTTTCAAATCTTTAATTCATATTTTTAATATTGATATAAAATAAATTCAATACTGGAATATAATTCGAATTGTCTTCTTAAAAAGTGCGAAGGTTAGGTTCGAATCGAGTCACATGACACTCGAGAATCGTTCGACCTAACGATTTTTCGCGAGCCCAGCTGATACTCCATGTTCCTCTTCGCATCATCCGGCGGCACTTCCGGTGGTTTGTTAGGTGGACGCCGACGATTTCCCGGCGGGTCGAGGATTCTGGCATCGGAAAATCCGTAGCTCGCACCTGTCGACCCGATACGCGTCTTCTCTGATGCATATATGCATAAGCGTTATCCATAATCTAACCGGGAGGGCCGCACCGTGACCTCGTGGTCCAGGGGCCGTTACGTGCCCTGGACTTCAATTCTCCGCGAAATCATCGATCGAAGCCAATGTTACAAATAAAAAAATTATATTTATATGATATATTATGTAAAAAAAATTTTTTTAACAATTTTACTTTAAATCAGAAAAAATTTATAATATAATTCATGTAGTAATATAGAAATAATAATATAGAAATGATTATATAGAATATATAGGAGTATACAGATGATATGTAAAATATATATAATAATAATAATATAGAGAATATATAAAAATATATAGGTAATAGTATATATAGATTATATAGAAATGAGTGTTTAGATATAATAAATAATATATGTATAAATAATATATATAATAAATAATATATGGAATGATAATAATAATATAGAATAATAATAATGATAATAATAATAGAATATAGAAATGATTCTATGATATATATTATTATCACATATTATATTTTTGATATTATATACATTTAATACAAATATATCAGAGTAAAATTATGGTGATTTTTAAAATTTGATTACAATATTAATAAATTTTAATACAAAATTAATCTTGTATTTAAATTTGAAAATTATATCGTAAAATAAAAGGCAGAGCTGTCGCGATGTTTGAACGTCGCGTTTTTTTTTAATTTGATGGTATTAATATATTTTACTGCAAAACGAGAAATTTAAATAAAAAAATTCTATTATAAAATAAAAGACCTGTTTGAACGAATAGTCCGGTGGGGTTCGCGTGAGAATAAATGAAATTTCGCATAAAAATCGTCGAGCCGGTTATTACGAACCGTGTCACGTGTTAAGCTCTGAACGTTTTCTTAGACGCCGTTCAAATAACGGTAAGAACCGTGATTATCATAAATTTATGCGGCTACGTATTCAAATTGGCCGCAGTGGTTAAATGCAAATTTTAGTAGCGTATTTACTGTTACCACAAGTGCGCGCTCGCACCTTATTAAACGAGCAGGGACATCGTTTGAAAATGTTTACCGGAGAACTCTGGCGAATCGCGAAAAAAAATATTACATTTCAAATAACGTTTTTAACGCCGAATCTTTGTATTTAATTTTTATTTTAATTAAACACCGTTCGTTATATTTCTTCAATGATCTTTCACGTTTCACGTATAAAATAGAGGATACGAAAGACGGTGGACGAAAGAAAAATGATTATTAACCCGTTTGCCGGGTTTATGAGTTTTTCCGAAAGTTCGCGAGACTTATTACTTTAACCTGGATATTAAGATCAGTGTCAAACTTATAACTATTTCGGCTACGCCGGCTCTTAGTTTCGAGATTAAGAGCTGTCCTAAACTGCGAATAAAAACGGAGCATAAAATCTTACAACTTCGGGAGTTCGTAACTACTTTCGAATTTTATGGAAACCTTGATAACCGTAGTTTCTAAACGTCGGGGACTCGCCCGGGGATAGTTGGATCCAGCAGAATTTTCGAAACTCGCGAATTGAAAAACTAACCTCGTGAAACAACCCTTTTAATGGTGACGAGTTCACGGAAATTATTTTCAGTCGGTTTCACCAGTTGATCTAATCATTTTTGTACATTTCCAAATATAATATAGTACATAATACAATATAATGTAGGATATAATATATAATGCATATATAATATAATACATAATGCATTATAATATAATATAAAATAGTACAAAATAATAAAAATAATATAATGAAATAATGTAATATATAATATATGATGATATGATAATGATGGTGTATGATGATGATATGATAATGTATGATGGCGTATGATGATGATATGATAATGTATGATGGCGTATGATGATGATATGATAATGTATGATGGTGTATGATGATGATATGATAATGTATGATGGCGTATGATGATGATATGATAATGTATGATAATGTATGATGGTGTATGATGATGATATGATAATGTATGATAGCGTACGATGATGATATGATAATGTATGATGGTGTATGATAATGTATGATGGCGTATGATGATGATATGATAATGTATGATGGTGTATGATGATGTATGATGACGTATGATGATGATGATATGATTATACAATATATAATATTACATTTATGTAGAAATGTAATTTGTTTATTGAGATGTTCTTGAGAAATTCATCTCGGAACACAATTTAAAAAACAGATAAATGGTAATACAATATAATATAAATGTAATACATAATATATTAATATTTAATATATAATATTTAAAAAGTAATTTTTTTATTGAAACATTCTTAAGAAATTCATGTCACAATTGAAAAAATGGCCGAATATCTGAGAATCAAAATCGACGATTTACCAAATTTTGAAATAATTACCAATTGAATTTGTGTTACCGTTTCACTGAGAACCATTGATATTCGTATAATCCGGCGAGAACGTGGTAAGAATTTGATCGTCCCTTAATAGGTTCGGAAAGAGACGTTAATCCTGTATACATTATGCCTGTCCCCGGACGAAGAACCCCCGGGAATGTTATACAGCAACGTATTTAATGCGACTGCTTACTGCCGGTCGACTATTCCCAGAGAATTCCATCCCCCGTAATTTCGTGCCTTATTAACCCGGCTACCTGCCTGACATATTTTATTCCAATCTTCCGACATGCTTACCATCCCGACGTTTACACGATAAATATCACAATTTATTAGTATTCAATAATTAACTCGAATAAACGAACGAAATACAAGATCATTCTTTACCTTGAAAATTCGTTGCCAATTTAATCAGTAATTTTCGTCGTAAAAAAAAAAGTAATAATAATTCGTTCGATTTAAGCAAATATTTGATCGACAACCTTCCCGGTAAAAATAATCGATTCGCGGGATCTGATAATTGAGTTAATAGCAAAAAACGTCGATTTTAATTCAGCGAATAAAAACACGCGTGGGCGGGGAGGTTCGCTCTGGGAAGCAACGAGCGAGTTGTTTAATAGGAATCGGGATGTAAAGTTGTTTTAATTGAAATGTCCGCGAGGAAAGGAACTTATTTCATCGGTTGATTACCCGCGATACACGGGATTATTAATCGACGATTCTGTATGTGTGCACGGATTTAATTAAATCGGATCACTCGTACCGCGAAACGATTTCAGTACGTCTTCATTCCGGGGGACGCGATTCGTTCCTACGATTCTCCCGTTTCGGTCGGAGAAAGAAACGGAGCCTAATCGGTTTTGTTATCAGCGAGATGCGATTCAGGGAGAAGAAAAATATTATGAAAAAAATATTAAGACGGAAATCTGTTTTCAATATTACGAATGAATTTATGTATTGTATGAATTATAATTTTTTAAGGACTTAAATTGTTAGCAATAATTCATGAATTTTTAACATGGTTGTAACATTTATTAATTATTAACCCTGTGCACTCAGAATTTTATTTCAATTCCGTTAGCAGTAGATCCAAACACTTTTAAACGTTTTAATTGAAAGTTATTTTAAGTAAAAAATAAGGCAATTTAATAGAAATATATTGTATGGATAGAAATATATTAAATATATGGAAATATATTGTATGCATAGAAATATATTGAATATATGGAAATATATTGTATGCATAGAAACATATGGAATATATGGAAATATATTGTATGCATTTAAATATATTATACAGATCGAAATATATTATATGTGCATATATAATTTTTTATGCTCCACGAGGCCTCGAACCCTGGATCCCTGGGCTTTGTAGTTAAGAACCAAATCCACTTACCTATTGCACACCTCAATATATAACATGTGTAAAAATATATTATGTGCATAGGAATATATCATATGCATAGAAATATATTGTACACATAGTAATATATTCTATATATACAAAAATATATAAAATATCTAAAAATATATTATATGTTCAAGAATATGTTTTACCCATAAATATATATATAATTTAATTACATTATAAAAATAATCGTGAAAATGGCCCGGATTTATTGATCGAGTCTAAAGCAGCGAAAAAAGGGGTGTAAGGATCTTCCGGTTTATTTGTG
The DNA here is from genome assembly GCA_004307685.1 of Ceratina australensis. Classification (NCBI taxonomy): domain Eukaryota; kingdom Metazoa; phylum Arthropoda; class Insecta; order Hymenoptera; family Apidae; genus Ceratina; species Ceratina australensis. Next base: position 7,827 of record SHCU01000518.1, on the reverse strand, counting down.
CGCCGTCGTAAAATCGGGCTGCCCGTCGCGGCAGGGATCCCTCAGTTAATTGGAAGGTAATTAACGACAGTCGTAACTGCGCCTCTCTATAATGATCCGTAACAAGCGCAATCCCTTCTGAAAAGGCGAGAGAACCGTTCTATTACGACTTAAATTGACTTTTCTTACTGCCTTCTGATCTTGATCTTCTTCTTCGTCCTCTTCGCCACTCCCTCCTTGGCGTACAACTCTTTTCCGAGCGGGACGCTTCATGGTTTTATGGACACGCTTTGAACGCTGGGAATAAGATTCTTTAATTACGTTCGGTAGGTACCTGATTTTAATACCCGATGCCGGATGATGCAACAGATTGGAGAGTTATGCTCGATTCGTTCCATCATTTTTTCTAGTGAATTATTGCAGGATTTTTTGTATCAGTCACTGTACGATTTCTTGTATGAGTTAGTTTATGGTTGATTGTGTGATTTTTTGTACGAGTTAATATACGTGTTAGTGTACGAGTCAATTTATGATTTACTGTTTCATTTCTTGTGTGAGTCAATATATGATTTAGTGTTCCATTTCTTGTGTGAGTCAATATATGATTTAGTGTTTCATTTATTGTGTGAGTCAATATATGGTTTAATGTTTCATTCCTAGTGTGAGTCAATTTATGATTTACTGTTTCATTTCTTGTATCATATATATGAATCAGTGTACGATTTCTTGTATGAGTTAATATATGGTTTATCGTGTGATTTTTTGTATAAGTTAATATACGAGTTAGTGTTTCATTTGTTGGTTGAGATAATCTATGATTTAGTGTATCAGGTAATTTATGATTTAATACTTCATTCCTAGTGTGAGTCAATTTATGATTTACTGTTTCATTTCTTGTATCATATATATGATACATTTCTTACATCATATATATCTATGATTCAGTTTAGAATTTGAGTATGAGTATATTTTAAGTATAGTCAGTAAGTATAGTCAGTATAGACATATGGTCAGTAAGTATAGTCAGTATAGTCATATAGCCAGTAAGTATGAGTCAATATATGATTCAGTGTATGATTCCTTGTATGAGTCAATGTATCCTTTAGCGTATGAGCCAATACATGATTTAGTGTTTCATTTCTTGTATGAGTTATATATGACTTAGTGTAAGATTTGTTGCATGAGTCAGTGTAGGAATTCTTATATGAGCTAGTGTGTGACTCAGTGCATGATTTCTCATAAGAGTTATTTTACAAACTACTCTGTAATATACTGTATAATTCAGTGTACCCTTCCTTAAAAGGAATCTTGTCGAGAATTTGATTAAACGCCAGGCTGAACTAAGTAACCATCTCGCCCCCAAGTAAACCGGTAAAAAGTGAAGACAATAATTCCTCGGTACTAGCATTAAGATACCCTGCAAACACTCCTGCGCTAATTTCGTTGGCACAAGATAAAAAAAGAACCCAGCGCGATTCCTGTTATCTCCGGAATCCATAATTTAAAATTTGCGGCCGAGGTAAAGAGAAAGGATCGCCGCTACAAATAACGCTTTCTTCGCCGGAGTCTTGTGTACACTTGTCGGATAAGACCGCGTATTTTTCACCCGGCCGCGTGTCCCCGCGATCCGTTTCATCGCGACTTAATTTATACCCTGTCGTTGCCCTCTTTTTGCCAACTTTAAATCAGCCCCAGCGATATCTCACGCCCGTCGCGTTGATAAATGAAATTGAACCGAAAATCAAACTTGAATAAAAATAAAATTGAATTCAATAAAAAAAAATATAAAATATAGAGTTAATGATAAACTTTTATAAACTTTCCTTGTCATTACTTAGGAAATCTTGTTTATGAATCTTATATATATGAATATACTGACTATACTTACTGACTATACGACTATACTGACTATACTTA
>SHCU01000517.1:0-44174 GCA_004307685.1 Ceratina australensis | reverse complement strand
AGTCAAACTCGTGGCTACGGTTTCGATCTCAGATAATGAGCCACTTCTTCTCGTACCTTCATTGAGACAAACGTGAACGACGTGTCATCACATATTATATTTTTATTCATTTTATGATATAAAATTCCCGTGGAAAATATATCTTTTTATTTCTTAAAATTCTGCCTTTCAGAATTTTATACGCGATACTCTCGTAGAATTTACTGTGAAATGTTTCATGAAAAACGTAAACTTCTTCGTGATATCCTAGTCGAAGTGATCGAAAACTACTTGGGAACGTAATTTACAGGCACTCGGCTCGAACGAGGCCACTGAAACTCCTCGACGCGGTATTAGTATTAATTAGCATCGAATAAAACTCGCGCAGCGTTCCTCTGATCGCACATGCCATGTGTCGCACGGGCTAAAAGGAGATGAAAAGGTGGGGAACGGGGTTGACGGGGGGGATGGAGATGAGGCAGCAGCAGCAGCCGAAAGGATCTCGGTGGGAATTCCATCGTCGTCGTCGGCGTTCGACTCATTTCGTGCGTTACCTATTTCACTATACACAAGTTTATCCAGAAGATCAATCTGGCTGCAGGCCACGTCCCAACCTCACACACGCGCCGTACACAGTCTAGCGCGTCGTATTAAAGCCAGCCGCTTCCAAAGATCGTATTGCGATTAAATCGGAGTTCCCGGCTCGATTTTGATGCGCGCAAAGTGGAAATGAATAATTGATGCCACGCGACTTCTCAATGGTAAACCGGTTGCCAGCACGAGGCGCAGCTGCCATGATGAGCCTCCGCATCTCTTGCTACCCTTACCGGGGCTCCGTCTGCGAAACGCTAATGCAAGACACCGTGCTCGTCGTCGCGTTGCGTCGCGCGCTTGCATTAATATAAATTAACAGGGATCCAAGTTTCGGCAAATTCCGCCGTCTGCTTGTACAACCCCGTTCATAAATCTTAGAACGCATTGTGAACAGTCGAACGGGTTGCGCCAAAGAGCATCAATAAGCAAATGAGGAATAATATTTTCATGGACTGCTCGCTGTCAATTAAACTTCCAAGAACGTAAGAACTCTTTTTTAATGTAAAAAATGTACAAGCTGAAAAAATGTTTAAATCGTGATTTTTTATACGTCTCGTTACATAGATGTGATTCATTAATTGAGCGGGTTAACTTTGATATAAAGGACGTTGAAACTTATGAACAGTGATGTACCTCAGCTAGTATCCTAGTACAGTATTTGGGTGCTCTATCTCCGCCTCTATTTTCGTTTGATTTTACCTATGCCTGATCGTACACACGGAGGGATATACCGAGCAAATTTTCACAGTGGATTATCGTAAAAGTGAAGCATCGAAGAAGTTTTTGCTGGCATCCCAAATATTTTGATCGTATATTAAATTATATTGATTATAATATAGATGATAAATTAACTCCGCCAGACGGAAGTTTAATCTTGTATTAGGGAATCTTTTACGAAACTGCCTGAAGCAAACGCGATTGCTTCTCGCCGGTGAAAAACTTGATCAGCCGCAGTTCTCTTATGAATCTGTTTCGGTTTATTAAGATTAATTATGTGCCTCCTTTGGACACATTCCACCTCATCAAGACTAATTACGTTTCCTCTTCCTCTTGCACATTTCACAATTCTTCTTCATTTGCCGACTTTTTACCATTCATTTCACCTTTTTCCCTTATATACGTAGGTGAGCTAAATTCGCACCTTCCACCGCGTGGCACTTTAGTTTAAGCACTCGGTGAAATATTGTTCCCCTAATCTCTCTCGCCCTTTGCAACAAAACTCTCGTTGCGGCAGGTCCCGGTTATTCAGAAATCAACTTCACTTCCAATTAATCTTCCGCTTCCTCTTTACTCCTTCCTTTATTGCTCCCCGTTTGCGTTTGTCTACACACGCTGCCCATCGGCGGCGAAACATGTTTCGGTATTTAGTTATTTAGTTAGCCCGTCGTATAAAGTCGGCCAGTTCGTGCGCTTGCAAATCGTTCATTTACGACTGGGAGCACAGTTTCGAAGTAACAAAAGCAACACCTCAATCTATTTATAGAATAGTTCCACGTACGTTCGTGAAGTATCTCCGATGGAACGCGTACAAGCTGATGATTTATAGATAAAACCGGTGGCCAGCTAAGTTCGCTCGTTTGCGCGGATACAACGATGTACATGATATTATCCCTTTCAATAAAATAGTTCGCGGTATAAAAACGAATATGGCTCGGCGCAAAGAGAGAAAAATCTAAGGGAGTCGAATCCTTTGTTTTTCCAAAGTCTGTTCTCTCTAAAAAGTTGGTCGCAGGGTGGGGTTCGTTCAGCGAGAGAAAGATTCCCCTTTCAAAGTTTTTTGAAAGTTAAGGAAGGACGTTGGCACAAAGTTAAACGAATCGGCGGCCGAGCAACATATCAATGCGCTGCGTCTGTTTTCGCTCCGGGATGAGACGACGCGACGACCTTAAAATCCGGGAATTTTTCACGTTTCCTCCGCGGCGCGACATGTGCTGGCTTTGTACTTTCTTTCCCGTGCCGTAACTACGTTTTCAGGCACTGCTCTACTCCGCCGTTTCCCTCGGCCAACTTTCTGGTTCGTTGTGTTTTTCAAGGTGTCCTCTTAGTTTAGCAGAAGGAAACAGCGCGCTTGCCTGTCACCGATACGCGTCACCGGTAATTGCTTCGTTTTTCGTCTCTCCGCCTCCTATCTCGGGAAAATAAACCGCTGGATACATTCTCGCTCAATTCAATTTAAGAACCCTAATGAGATTTTCGATAACTTCCGGTTTCTGAAATTTATATCGGATTAGAAATCAATTTGACCGCTTACTGTAACGATTGCTGACGTGCCGCGAGGATATAATTATAATTATAAATAGAATAAACGAAAAAGTGGTACGCTGTCGAGTCACTTTTGGATTAGATGCACTAGGGAGGAATTTTCTGGAATGTGATGCTTGCTTTACCGAGCGATACCGCAATCTGGAGCAACGGTTGTTGACGTTGCGCGATGTCGTTTGCGTTGACCGGATCGCTCGCTTTTCGTTTACCCTAGCCACAAGTATGTACACAGACCGAGGGGAAAGAGAAAGGAATCCCGGGAGTAACCGGAATCCAAGGAGTCGCATCCCTGGGGAAGTCCAAGAAACCGAAGCGCTTTAAGTCTGACTCGAAACAGGGACTTCCTTCTAGGCCAGTCGGGGATAACGTAATCCCTTGGCTCGGATGAAATCGTTTATTCCTCTTGACAGGATCGAGGCGAGGCGGGCGATCCGGGTAGAACGAGAGACCGAATCAATAAGCATGATCTCCCTTCGTCTCCTCAAAATCCTTGTCTAGCAATTTCCGGGATTTCGCCTCGGCTCGCCGAATCGATTTTACCATATTTCATTTGACGCGTCGAATCATCGTTCGGCTTGATGCATCTCATTAAAGTTTATCGCCGAGATTTTTATGTAAAATAAAGCACGTGATGAAGGCGAGAGGTAAGAATTTTTGTCAAAGACGACTTGACGTAAACAGGAGAGGCCGAGATATGTATATTGTATACCGAACGAGGGGGACGCGCGTAGCCTCGCAGAAAGGAATCTGAAAACATGAACATCCGGCAGAAGAAAACCGGAGATATAAAGATGGCCAGTTTCGCGAGGAAGTAGAATAGGAAAGACAGAAGCCTGGAGAAAAGAAGAGGCTTGTTGAGTGCATTGGAAGATAAAAGCTGGGCGGGCGCATGAATGTTGAGGGACTATGTAAAGTCAGGAACGCGAGCAAAATACCATACCGTACGTTTCGCGTAGAACGAACGCTAAAATCGTCGACTTAGATGGAAATGAGGATTAATACAAAAAGACGGCGGGAAAGATGGGGCGGGGGTAGGAAATGGGAGAACGGATGGGCGAGGAAATGGGAAGTCGAAAGAACTGCTCAGCCGGGGGAGTAAAATAGAATCACAGTGAAAACGCGACGTAACGACGTATAGAGGATTGCCGGGTAGGCTGCGAGATATTATCATCGACATTCGACTGGGAATGAACTCCTTTGGAAAATGGAGCTACGGAATTACCTTAAATGACAATAGAACAATGCATAATGTCCGGTCATTCCGTCTTGCATTTTTACCTGCCGTTTTTCCCTTTTGTCTATCCCGTTTATAAAAGGTATTTCCTTCTCCCAACATTTTTAATTAGTCCTCACTGTACATGTTCTCATTTTCGATGTCGTTGATTAAACGAAATAAACAAACAATTTAGAATTAAATAAAATTGAAATGTGTTGTGTCGTTATTGCTAGCGAATATTTTTATAATTGTGAATATATTATAATTCGAGTTCAAATAAAAATCATATTCTTATATGTAGTAAACAATATTTGAATAGAATGAAATAGGTACTTGAAAAGATTAGCTATTAGCTGGGTGCCACTGGGCGTTGTTCCAACCAAGAATGTTCTCGCCACGGCCACTAATTGCGGGTAAACTATTCTCCATCCGTTCCTTCGTCGCCGTGCAGACCGTAGACACGCTCGCATATATACACACAGAGACAACAATGAGTAAACACGAAATGAACACTGCGGCCGAGGGCAGAATCCGAAGACCGGGGAGACAGTGCCGCCAAGTAATCATGTTAATTGTACCGTATCAGCGCGCTCCCATATCACCTCTGTATCTTACATTTGATGCTACATGCTCTTGATAAAGGATACCTGTCCGCCGGCGTTAACTGATATCCGTTATAAACTTAAACGTTGATTACAAGCTCCGATTAAAAAAATTGTAAAGAGCGATTATTATTTCCTTAGAGATCTTCATTTAGTAAACTGATATATCTATCTGCTTAAAAAAATCTTGAGTTATTACAATCACAAAGGAGTTGTTCGTGCAAGCAATAACGCAGGTTATTAGTTATGAAAAATGAGATCTTCCGGTTTCGTTGTCTCGTGAAGATCGTGATTTAGACACAGTCGAACGACATTAAAATACTGCACGCATATAGTCATATCTGCTGATATACCGATTACTATAACAATTAATGGGCATGCATATATACATATATATATTTGTATTGCAGATTAGCACATTACTTAGCCCGTGTTACATTAACACACGGCCCCTGGCATTGTCAAACTGATTGTGAGCGACAAGAAAACTGGGAAATGTGATTAGCGTTACATTGCACGTCTACCGTGGCTAATGCACTTTAGCCTGCATGTAGTCGCGCACGCGAAAAAAAAACGAGCTGCCAAAGGGTATATGTGAAAAGGGGAAACGGTGGTGCGGGCATTTTTCGCGTACCGCCGCGTCGGCGGATACGATTAAACGGACAGAATGAATGTATTGAATAGCTTTGAGAACGCCAATTAGAATTCACAGGGAACAAAGATAGCGTTTGACATGCTCGTAAGAGTACTGAATGAGATTAATGCGTGTTTTATAATTCCAAGCTGGCACAGTCTTAAATACCAGAGTCTCCAGCGTTTTTTGCATTTATATCGCCGTTGCCCTAAGAATAATATGCAAATTATTTTGTTCCTCTGAATGTCTATTCTTCATTCATTGTCTCATATCAGTAAAGATGAATACACTTGTTTTATATCATTTTTATGCTAATATATCTCTGACGTGTCCACCGTCTCCCATGGTTTCGTTTTTATGGGCTATTTGCAAAATCATAAACGTAGATCTATTTTTTCGATCATCTCTTAAAAACAGAAAGATTATGCCATTTTAGTGGAGACGAAATATGCACATATATTATAGCGATAAGCAAGAAAGGAACAGATCACGTTGGTTATTATAGTATCGTATTCCCTATTTCGTTACATAAAGAAATATAACATTTACTATAGGTGAAAAGAATGTTCATGCATATTCGGGGCAACATTACCTTAAATTCAATTCCGTTACCAGGAGATTAAGCGTGAAAATTGCATATGCAAATACGTTTATAAATTCGCCATGCGAGGCATCCTCGGCCGAAAGTTGACAGAGGGTCGGAACAAATCTGCAATCAAGTGTAATCCTGTTTATCGATAAGACGCTTCGATCGTACAAAGTTTTCGCTATTAGTATAATTAGTCACAAAGGATGGTCCGTTCGGATTCGGATTGCATGGAATTAAACAAGAAATAATGAAAAGGAGAAGCATTATAAAAATGATAACATTTCATAAATCCATTGCAACCCGCTTTTGCTACCACTAAGTACCGCATCAAAGCATTTGCGTTCGAGTCTCACATGCAGCCATGAAGCCAGCCAAATAAATAATTAAATTGGTCTTTGTTCATTTACGTAAACGCGTACAGTACAGCTAAAAAGTTTCAAAAGCAGTTATGTTTTTTAATTAAGCACGTAATTATTTGTTATAATTGAAGCAATTGTTCGCAATAAGGGAGCGCTGCATATTCAGTGAACTCAAATACAGTTTTATCGTAGACAGTCACTTTCATTATAACAAATAATTATATCTCCGGCCAAAGTAACCGCGCCGAAACTTTTGCACGCGGTTTAATTAAAAATCGTCGATGCCTCGTACACGTTCGGACGGGGCAAGTTTTTAATAGGGCCGCAATCGGTAAAATCAGTTCGGTCATGTATCCGTAAATTAAAATGCTTTACAATCATTTGCGATGCAAATTTCCCGACGATTTGCAATTCACCGTACCTACTATTTTTTCTCGTTCACTTGCGTTAATGTGTACCTACCACAGAGGAAACCGGCTGTGTGTTCGAGGATTCAACTGATTTAAGCGGCTGACTTGGGCCGTGTGCGTGGAATTGGAAGTACGGTTTCGCACGCGAACATCCGAACTCGTTCAATTAATACACCACCCAAGGGAATACTCCCAATCTCCATTAAAAATTATGATAATCGATTCTCCGGTGCATGCATTTGGGAATTTCAAATTACTTCTTAACAGAGAGTAAGAATCGACGATGAGAAGTTGACTTTAAATTCAGTTAGAATATATATGTACATTTCATTCGTACGGTTCGAGAGCTACTTTGATAATTGCCGAGGGGAAATAAAGAAATTGCTGACCCGTGCTATGAGCGATAGGGGGGTATGGACAATTCAACTCTTGATTACCATTCCGACAATTTACCGTGATGCATGCCGTCGGGGTTGGTAGCTCCCTCGCAAGGATGCGCAGGTTCGTAACGTGTTGTCCTGCCTCTGTGCCGTCCTTTGTACCTTTCCATGGAAAATGTAGCCCCGGTCCTTTGAAACTGCCCGACCAGTCGGATCCCTTAATCAAAGTTGACAAAGTTACCGAGTGTTCCTTCCACGGTACTTGACAATTTATTTGCAAACGCAGCATGAAACTGAAATTACGAAACGGTTTTGAGTGGGAAACCCTGTCCAGGGAGCAGCTCGTACGTTGCTTTGTAGAATTTTCAACAGCGGATTTGTAAACCCGAATAACATTGTTTCATATTACTTTTTATCTCATTACGATTGCTCCAGGATTTCATAAAAACTCATCGTTAATTAATACGGTTCGAGTCTTGCGCACGTTTTTAAATCAATCCTTGGATTCATTGTGTCCCAATTCGTATTCGTAAGATGAATTCTTTTTGATAACGCGAAGTCGAGACATGTTATCAATAATGTTGATTGAGAGTCAAATAATAGTTGGGCTCTCCCTCTGATATTCCTACAGCAGGGGCATCGATTTTTCCTCAAGGAATGTTTCAGAAGAAGAGTTTCAAAATGGAATCGCACTACCGGGTCATGTTCCCACGACGAATAGAATATTATCAGCAAGGTCTATTTTTGTCATATGTGTAAGGAGATAAGCCCCGGGGGAACTCAAGAAGCAGTAGCGGGAGGCGTGCGTTTACTTCAGCATAAATTCCGGTATCAATCGCGCTAAACAAATTTAGAGAAAAATTGCATAATCACAGTATCAAGTGAAATATAAAAAATACATAAATATAGAGCATCGCAAGATTTATTATGATTCCATCATTTTAAATTAAATCTGGTTTTAAATTAAGAATCGAAAAAGGTGCATGACTTGTTGAACCCTTGTAGTATCTTCTTTTCTGTCATGTGCAAATATAGGCAAAAGCTCTCGAGTCAAAATTCCCAAGTATCTTTACGCTTTCTCCTCAGGTTCCTATTCTTTATTTCCAGATGGAAGTTCAGTTTGAAACGTTTGCAGTTGTTTCATTAAGTTTTATGTTCTCAATTTTTTTCTCCCCTTCGAATCTCCATTTCTACGTAAAAGTTAAGTCGCACGTTTTTGCGAAAGGAAACGCTCTCCAAGCGTGAAAACTTATCTCCGGTATGAACTTGAAACCACCTGAGACTCGCCAACTGAGTGAAATACTAATAGAAGGATAATCCTTTGAAATTAATGTTTCTTTTACTGCAGGTTTCCCTTTTATGATTACCTTTCGTTCTCTTGACTTCATGGAAACCTTCACTTTGAGCAATGACTTTGATTTTAATGAGAACCACATTAATTAAGAGTTCCTCCATTTTTAAAGTAACTCGATCAAATCCATAAACCACTGTAAGGTCAAGTAATTTGATATTCATTTATTAAATCTCTCTGCTTACTCTCTGTTAATAACAATTATTCAATCTTTTAATGAACAAATCGAGTTACAGAAAGGTAATCAAATCATCTTCTGTTACTTTAAAACGTTTCGCACGCGTTTCATTGCAGTTGTAAACGAGCCAGATAAATCAATAACAAGTAATCTTCGCGTCCATTGCTATAATTTAATATCGCATTCAACCTGGTTGCCTCGTTTATTTTCTCTTATCGGCATGCACACTTGCTTTCTCCTGAACACTCAAATGGGATCATAATACCTCCCACCCCCTTAGACATATTGGCTTCCGATTTGATTGAAACTGAAATCGATAAGGTAACAAAAAACGGAAGATATAAAGAATAGCTGATTCTACGACGGGTGATTCAACTTGAAATCCTTTTCAGGTCGTTGAATCAAAGAAGAAGAAGAAAAAACCGGGGGGAAGGAGAAATTCAATTGTCCAGTGTCCACGGTAGAATTCACTTTAGAGCCACTATCCGGTGAATCTCAACTTCTGCTCTTTCGTTTTCGATGACGCACGCGTAACTGGCGCCAGGGAGGTTGGCAATATAATTTGAACATTTCCATCGCGACGACACGCACACAATTTATTTTCTCGCCGTTGCATTTACCCTGTCTTTCATTTGCTGTCGGCCATTCGTTGGTTCGAAAAATAAAACCTGCGGCGACCGTCGCTGCGGAACGGTGGCAAGAGAGAAACGCTTCGGGGGTGGGTACCGGGGAGCCTGGCTTGAGAAACGTGCAGTATTATCGCGATAATGCAACGTTGTCTTCCAACGGACACCGCGTATCCATTACTGTTACCTTTTTATTTTCATTGCCGTACGTGTGCTCGCCGCGAAATGTCCACTTTCAGACTTTGTATACCAGACATCCTATCTTGATTATTATTAGACGCCCGCAAATTGTTCGCCGTTGGCTCATTAAATGCCCGGACAAAATTGAATAGGGTAATTTCACATTTTACGGCTACGTCAGGAATTCGCTATAATATCGCCGGGAAGAATTGATAGATTAAGATTAAGGGTTAAGTGCTCGTTTCTGGATCCATTTCAACCTAGATGTATCTCTACTAGCTGCCACGTGTATAACACGAGTAGTTATACTATACTTACATATCCTTAATTTTTACCTGCACCGTTCTCCTAGAATAAAAATCAAACGTTAAGTATCTCGAGAGGAACACAAATAGAATTAATAACGACACTGAAACACGTGTCACTGTTGAACGGGATTATTTATATGAAAGGAGCACTTTGAAAAAAATCCAATCTTTTTCACTTAAACTGGAAGTGAGAAGGTAAACGTAGGGGACAAGATGAAGAAAGTTTCCAGCAGACAGTCGTTACACTCAATTAGATGGGGGAAGTTTAAAGTAGCAAATGTGGGTCAATTAAACTTGCAGTATCAGTCGGGTGTTAAAATCACTTTACACCGATACTTCGTAAAACTGAAATTGTTTCAGACAATTTACAATGCAGATACATCGGATCAAGTAGACGGAGTGACTGTCGCCGCTGAAGCAAGTGGCATTGCTTTTGTAGAAAACAAGTTGCGTAGCAACTTTAAAGCCAATCAATATTCAATGCGGCCGAGCCGAACAGTTGCCGGTCTTGGCGAAATCAATTCTTATTGTCCCGCGATACTAAGCGAGATGAATCAATACGAAATATTAATTAAAATTATCTATTAACGAGTATATTCGGCGTCGAATTGAAATTGACATTAAATGCAGGGGATGCGGGAAAAACGAGCAGATGCGGCCGAAGAATTCGGTTCACTGCTAATGGAACTTACGTGTCACTGTGTTTCCCAACGGTAACTAAGCTGAAAAGGATTCGTATTTGTACGTCTTCAGTTTACTTTACGTTTATTGCGATCCGACTATGTTCGCAGCTTCCTCAATTATTTATATTTCGCTTGCCGATTAAACAGGATGGTTTATAATTAAATCTAATAAAAACGAAAAAATATAACTGAATTATGAATGCGTATACTGATACTCTTGGGGATTAAGTTCGGTCGAAGAAGTTCGGCGGCTAATTTGTTCCTGGCATTCGGGTGACAGCACAATTGAACAATGCTTCTAACTACATACACATGCACAGTAATCAGGCATGGAAGTTAGATCTTGTTTGCATCAGAGAGATAGTGACGTCAGTGGATCATTATCATATGAATATATCCGCTAACTACACGAAATCAGCAGCATTCAATTTGAACTCCCGTGCTATCTCCATGATTATGTAGAGCGAGGCGTAAAACAGCTAAATGCTTCTATGTAAAATGTGATTTTTGCGATTGTGCACGTATAAAGTCGTTGCTTTTCGAGTTGGTCATGTACAGAGTCCCTATCTGTTAACCCGGTGGACCAAATCTGAATTAAAGTTCTTAGCGGAACATGATAGTAATGAAAATGTTTTCTGGACTTAATGAAAGAAATGATAGATGAGCCTTAAATCTTGTGCTTAGGAAGAATTCTTACTGTTGACACAGAGATGTATAAGGGTAAAAAGAGGTAAAGAGAAACAGGTTCATTCGCAGTGTCCTAATTTAAGAACGTGTAGTTTACATTAGCAGTCCCCCCTGACTTGGTGTAACGCCTTACGTCACGAACAAAGTATCGCCACGTTATGTCCTCGTATCTCATAAACTTTCTGACGGGATCGTAATCTAAGGCTTTAACGGCGATGGTCGTAAAGGGAAATGGTATCCGTGACTACAATTTCTGCCCCCGGAAAAGTATTTTCCTCCGGTTGCTCGCCGATTCATGGACATGTTTATCAACCTTTATAATGTATCGATTCGCAATTAACCGGCGTTCGAAACAATAACGCAGGGAAAAACCGTGCTGCATATTGCGCTGCGTGCGATACAGTACGGGCAGCAAATTTTTATGGATTCCGATAAGATTTGTTGGGAAATGAAAATAAGCGAATGGTCGAAACGTTTGCTAAACGACGTGGATTAATTTCATGCCCTTCCTTGTAAACCACCCTCTTTTCCTGTACATTTAAGATTGAAATTGAAGCTTTCACTTTCCTCGACGAATGTCTCATACGCGTCCTAGTTAACTTCGCATGGTTAATTAGACGTAACTAATGATTTGCTTATTCTGCAGAAATTTGATAACAAGGAGGAGGGATCGACTCATAGCGCAAGCCTAGTTATGATAACGTCGGTGCTAATTATGGCACACTGCGCGGTCTAAATTATCCAATAGCTGGTTGCGATACTAAACAGTTGCAAGTTACACCTTTGGACGCTAACTGTTAAACTCTGAAACAGAATAATTACGTGGAGTAGGCTAACAACTAGTCCCCTCCTTTTCGTTACACAGAGAGCATTAGGACTTCGTCGGTTAATAATACATTTCCAGGTATGGAGCTTGAATTAAAAATTGTATATAGGAAATTGTATTTAGGATCTCCGGGCCGTGGTCAGTGGACCAAGATATATTTGGTAGATTGCAGGAAACTCGAACGTGCCAAGATCTGGTATCTTTGTGTGCCGATTGGAAGTGGACGAACCAGAGAGGGTCGGGCCACCACCGCAAGTAAAGAGTTCGCAGACGAACCGAGATGTTATATCTTCGGGAATTAGTGGGATATATAGCGCAGACGAACTAGTAACTAGTAGCCTTCGGAGCTCGTAGGAAGTGAGAGACGAACCAAGGTGTTTCCTTGGTCACTGCAGGGACGGCCAGTTCACCGGAGCCATTACATATTAAAGGGTTGATGGGACCTCGCAGGCTGTCGTGGGTAATACATCTCGATGGCATATCGTCTGTAAGATACTCAGCGGTCTCCTAACTAATAGAGATAGGAATTGTGATAAAGATACCTTTCGACAACGGGACTGAAACAAAAAATATTTTACAAAGAATTTGTTCCAGAAAAATTGTCAACCAACATCTCTGCATAAACAAATAGCTTGTAATTAAAAAATGCATAATGTAACGATAGACCATAGTAATTTTGGTTTAAAAATGGGGTGAAACTAGATTTTCGAACATGAAAGCGAAGTGAATCAGATCAGAAACAATTTTTCCTACCCGTAACGCAATCCCTTCGTTCTTTTTTGTACGAATTTTTTTTTTTTGAAAATTTAGTGCTCGATATCGTGCTCCTTTAAAACGTCATAAAAGCAGGAAAACCCAATTTTCAGCTCGAACGCAATATCTTTTAGGACCCCTGAAAAACGTTATTGGCTATTTTTTCCGGTCAACGCGGTCTCGCAAGAGAGGCGGGCTTGAGTTGACAGAGACAGAGAAACAGAGAGGGAGTCAAATAGAAGCATATCGCGACAAAAAAAGAATAGTTTGCAACATGACGCGAATACATACGACGATTTTTTCATTTCATTTTAATGGAACCACCTCAGTGGTCGGTTTTTGCGAACGTTATTTATGTTGGGTTGTTGAACTTTTTTCGTGCATCGTTCCTGAACCGAAATATTGCTACGATATAGACTCGAAAAATGTTCGACAATCGATCGTTACTTTCTTCGTGGGCTAGATGGGAGTCAAAAGCGGGTGTACGTGTAAGCTCCTGTGCTATTCTTCGACGTACTCCCGCATCAGATGGAACTTAAGTTCTCAGTTTGTGCATGCGAGTGAAGAAAATATTAATAGGCAATTTGCTGCACAAAGAGATCGTTCCTTTCATTACGTCATTAATTTTTTTACCATTACGATGCTGTTGTTTCTGCTAATTGCAACTTTAGCTTGAGAAAAATTATGTCCTTACGGTCTCGCAACGAAAAGTCATTGTAACATTTTTCCACGCTCGAAGGACTGAGAAAAGAATAAGACCACGCTTTGAAGAATGCTTTAAAAGAGTAGAAAAGCAACAGATAAAACCGGGTTGCAGGGAGGAGAATGGTAGGGAGAGGAGAACACTTTGGTTAATTAATCCAATTAAAAACGTAAGTGTTGAAAACAGTCTGCGCGGAGATCTGACCGTATTCCCTACCCTTTCTCGCGTATCTGGTTCAGGGTAAAACTTTGTTAGGTCAAAAAATGAAATTTTAACGAATCCCCGCTGCTTGAAATATTTGCCTGCTTAAAAAAAAATATTTTGTTACACTTACAGCGTCGTGCTTGTTATAAATGTTATAACTGCATACCTTAATCTCCAAATTTTTTTATTCACCCGTAACGAACTTTCTTTAGAATCCTCTGTCCATTTACGTGATACAATATCAGGCCGAGATTCTCGCTGTTTTTTTTTATCGTGCATATTGTCCTCGTGTCACAATGGAACGTTGATGGAGGCACAATGGAACTCATAAAGTCGTATACCCTTTGATAAGAAATTCTTAATATTTGTGCTCCCGTGCCTCAGGAGTGATTGATATTGATCTCAGTGCACTCGTATTGTTGATTTCCGTCTCTGCCCTCGTTGTCTATCTCCATATTGCCTACTGCCTCATTATTTGTACATGACACGAAACGCTGCTATTGGTAAACAGTCGCTGGGAAACAGAATCGAACTTCCTTCGAGTAATAAATAAGTTGATTATCAGTATTCTATATCGCCGTGATAAAATCCATATTATCTTAAAATTCTCTGCGCTTCATACTCCAATTTATTCGTTCGCTATCTGGCGTAGAATCGCGGGCTAATATCACAGGCTCGCGTATAAAGTACAGATTCTTCTGCGCGACGAATAAACAGCGGAGCCAGAACATTCCAATCAATTTAATAATTTCCAAACTTTTATACAATTTGTAAGGCTTTTAAGGTATTCAAATTTGTTCAAACTTTTAAACAATCCGAAACTGTTCCGGAGCATCCTCTTTCGGATTCGCCTCAGAAGTTCAGAAAGACGTGCCAAAGTTTCCTTGACTGACGTTCAAGGAAATCCGACGAACAAAAGGCTTCATAAATGTTTAGTTCAACATCTTTAAGACACTCCCTACATACTCGTACCATGTCGCAGCGTTGTAACTGTTCGTGACAGAATATGTCTAGACTCCATTAAAAAAATTAATCGAAATCTACGAACTGCGAGACTGACGTATTTTACGTTTCCATACCCACGTAAGGTAGAAGAAATTGCGAATTAAAGTTATCGTATTAAAAGCTAACTTCGTCGAATACCGGGAACGGTTTTTATCTGTCAAACTAAAAATTCATGAGAATCGGTCGCCGTGATAAAATCCATATTATCTTAAAATTCTCTGCGCTTCATACTCCAATTTATTCGTTCGCTATCTGGCGTAGAATCGCGGGCTAATATCACAGGCTCGCGTATAAAATACAGATTCTTCTGCGCGACGAATAAACAGCGGAGCCAGAACATTCCAATCAATTTAATAATTTCCAAACTTTTATACAATTTGTAAGGCTTTTAAGGTATTCAAATTTGTTCAAACTTTTAAACAATCCGAAACTGTTCCGGAGCATCCTCTTTCGGATTCGCCTCAGAAGTTCAGAAAGACGTGCCAAAGTTTCCTTGACTGACGTTCAAGGAAATCCGACGAACAAAAGGCTTCATAAATGTTTAGTTCAACATCTTTAAGACACTCCCTACATACTCGTACCATGTCGCAGCGTTGTAACTGTTCGTGACAGAATATGTCTAGACTCCATTAAAAAAATTAATCGAAATCTACGAACTGCGAGACTGACGTATTTTACGTTTCCATACCCACGTAAGGTAGAAGAAATTGCGAATTAAAGTTATCGTATTAAAAGCTAACTTCGTCGAATACCGGGAACGGTTTTTATCTGTCAAACTAAAAATTCATGAGAATCGGCGGTATCGCGAAAAAATTCTGGCATGATATTTAATTAATTTTTCTTCCCTCCAGGTTTCCACCGTTTCCTTTATTTACTTTTATACCTCTTTCTTTTGCCCATTGTTCCCTCTTAATTTATTACATTAAAAGAAAGTACGTGCTATCGTTTTAATGAAATTGACGGCGACGGGCGCTTCGTTGAAAAAATGTTAATACAAGAATAAGTAGTGAGAAGAATTTCATCACGAGGGCCGTGTAATAAGTACAACCGTTTGCAATGGAAATCATTGAAGCAAGCGAGGGCAAGGGGGAACGTCTTTTATTCGTTTATTGCGCCCAGCCGCGTCCATTTCCTTCATCTTCGTTTAATCCAGAAGCTGGCATTGTTCGACTTATTATACAACGAAGCCTGAAAAATTTTCAGTTTTATTAAAGTACAGCGTTTCACGATCCATTTATGAATACTATTGTTACCGAAATTATATCCACGGAAATAAGAAGGAAGTAACATTTGCATATCGGCGAAATGCGTCTTTGATTAAAAACTGATTCAACTTATTATCGTATTTCTATCTAAAATAAAAATGATTTGATAGCATATTGTAACGTGTACCGGAGATTTTTATGCAAAGTAAAACTTTTATTACGCATGAAAGAACTTTTGTGTAATTTTTCTCGCTTGCCAGCCATTTGCCATACTCACAATTTTATAATCTCTACATTTTTATACATCTCGTGCAGATTTTCTAATTTTTTGCACAACCGTTCCCCTCTAAATGCATAAAGCTAGTATTAATAAATTTAATGCCTTTCATTAAGTGGTTTAGGACAGTCGTACGCGTACATTGTGCCAGATATGCCATGAATCCGGCTGAGCGGTTAAAATGCAGACAATAAATCATAGGTAACGCCAATATTTTATTAAGAATTTATGGTACGTGTCGGAAAGTTTTGAATCATGGAAGATGTCACTTTTTCATTTTAAATGTAACAGTCGTGCCGATGGTAATCGTGGTAATGAAGAAATACTGTGTTCATCAATAAACTATAATCATACGTCGTTAGTTTTATCCTCTATGATTTGAATTATGTCTCTGAGTTAATAAACAAGTTCGGTTCGCCATAAAGATTCTTTATCATAATAATCCGTATCGCAACTTCATTATTTTTGTTTGAAATGACTCCACGCTCAATTCATTACATGTTATTTCCTTTTGATCCTTTTCACGTGACATTATTAGTATTGAAAGCCTCGGGAAAATAGCAGTGGCTCTATAGTTACCGTCGGCAGTATCTCCCTGCACAAATCGGTTTCCAGTCCCTCTGTTCACGCTCGTGAAAACCAGTCGCGTTTGACTCGGCGCAAATACCTGACGGGTCATTTTTTCTCCCCGATCAGTGAAACGTTCACTAATGCGACGTATCATAAACGAATCTCGTGAACAAAAAAAGAGCGTGGCGCGTTTTAAAAAATTCGAATCATTTTTCCTTATTCTATTTTTCAATTGCACCGAACGCTCGCTCCCCTCCGAACAGAACCGATCGGTTAAAAACTGCCCCGGCTTCTTTCATCTTTTGCCGCGTTACTCACTGAACTTTAAACATCGAATTGATTGATTACATTGAATTAAAAAGATTCCCGCACGGTCGGCTGCGTTCATGCGTCCCGTTTCACGTAGAACATCCAAAGAACGTCGGCAACAATTTTTGCCCAATTCACTCGACTAAACATCCGCCTGTAATTATTCGTGTTTGTAATTCGATAAGCGGCCATAATTTATCAGTGACAATGATTTATCGCGCTCCCCCGCCGACCTGACGCCGGGGCCGTGACAAAATGCTGCAAAAACACGTCGGTGAACATTTTCTTTTAAACATTCGCCAATACGTTTATGTTGTCAATATTGCAATATAGTGATTTATGCACTCGAGCCCAGTGGAGAGGGAAATGGGCCGTAAGTAGAGATGCGATGCAAAATCACTAACGGTGATTTATCAGTGTTCACTGAATCGCAATCACGACCGTGATGTAACTTCCTTCAGAATTCTGAAATTGAGTTTGCCCATTTCGATGGTAATCCTTGATCTTCATTGAAATATCATTTATTTTATATAAGACTTCAAAATTTTGTTAAACATCAGAGTGTTTCACTGAGTAAAAGCAAATTTAATTGAAAAATATTCGCGAAGCGTTTGGAAAATGTAAATACAACGAGGGAGAGTTAAATTGTTTATCCTGTGTGGTTCTCGTTCGATACTCTATTATAACAGGAAACTCCTGAGTACGCTTTACTTTTGTTTTCACTGGGACAAGAAGTTGAAGAAAAATACTTGAAAGGGAATGTTGTTAAAGGTTAAATTCGTCTCCGTATCGTTCCATCTCAGCTTCCTCGAGGAAATGCAGTTTCATACGAGAAAATAAAGGCTCGATACACTTGTCTCCCTGAAGAAATAAGAGTACAACAATCTATTGAACGATTCAGCTCAAATCGTGTCGTGCTTCTATGCGATTACTTCTGTTCTTCATTTCATCTATTTTTCTACGAGAAACGTGAATTAAATTATAGCCAAATAATAACTTTCATGTACAGACAGAGTTCTATCGCATCCCACAATTTTATGCTTCTAAAAATATTAAAACTATAGAAACGAATTTTATACAATACATTATTACATATTCATAAATGCAGTACGAAACAATAAATGCTAGTAGAAAAGAAATTTAATACATAATTAAACTAATGTTCAGGGTTACCTGTAAAAAAATTGAGTTACTGATTTTTCTTCGTATACGCAATTAAGATATTACTCTTGCTTTGAGATTATTGTTACATCGAGAAAAGAATTCAGTTTTGGTTATGTATGAACAGTTCCTCGGCAGGCAGTACACTTAATGCGAACGTGTAGGGATGGCTTTGCGGTTAAACGTACCAGTTTGCTGAAACGATTAACAAACATGATCCGCCAACACTTGGTAAACGATAATACCGCAAGCTCCGATTCGCACAGACATTTGATCCTCTTTGTCGAAAGAATTTCGGTCAAGTTCCCGAATGGTTACCTCCTCAACGATTAACACATAAAGTATATTATTAAATCTACAGTCCTAACTATTTTCTTTAATAGACTTGTTCAAAATTGTTAAAGAGGGTGCATTACAAAGTCTCATCTCAACCTCTATGATCCGATCGAAAAAAGATCAAGAACTATGAAAATTACATAGAAGAAATAGTGTAAGATTAGCGATAGTCTACCGATATAAATGTTACATTTGATTTAATCATTTTAATCCCTTGCGTTACGATTTAAGTTTCAAAGCGTACGCCACAAACAACAAGGGCTCTCCGTATTATTTACCTTTGCCCCGAACGACATACCACGTCTCGCACGGATTGTTTACGTTTGCCCCGATTGCCGCACCACGTCTCTCACGCGATATTGTAGGCGAAGAGGTTAATGGAGAACAGTCTGCGAAAATACAGAAGCTAAGATGAATCGATATCTTGCTGAATTTTCCGAACACTTCGTAACCCGTGATTTGCCGTCGTAAATAAACACGGTTACGTTAAACACAACTCAATTTCAATGTATACTTACATCGTAGCACGCCATTTTCGTCGGATTCGAAGTGAACGTACATCGTATTTAAATCCTTCGAATTTTTCGAGCTAATACGACGGTTCTGGTGCTAAAAAGTAATTGCGGTGACAACAGAGTAGCGACAAACAGAAAACGGAAAAGAAAGGGCGGGCGACTAGCCCGTTAGCTAGAGGAAGACGATGCAAATGGGTTGTTGAAAGCGTTATGCGAGGTTTCAGAGGAGAAGTGAGAAGAGCAAGAGAAGGGCGAGAGTGTTGGGGTCGGTGGCGGGATTTGCGAGGATGGAAAAGGGGGACTCCGGGTTTGTATGGAGTACAGGTAGGAGGGCGCTGGCAACGGGCAGCAGGAGGATGGGTAGGAGTTCGGACTGATACGATCTTGGAATAGCGAACAGTGGCTCAGTTTGCTCTCGCCCGCTACCGCGGCAGGTTCGTGTCGGCGCGCCCTACGAATGTCCCGTTAATCTCGATGCGATATCGCGTTGTCTCGACGCTCGCGGTTATCGTTTAGTTGCCCCGGGTAATAGAAGTGCGCGATATATTGCAGATGCGCGTTGATGTTCGACGACAAAGTGTGCGAATGTGCCGGTGACACACGAACGGGGGAGTCAGTTAGTAACGGTGTAAAGTGCCAAGTGTCAACGGACCATGAATACCATAATACGATGCTGGATCTTCTGCGGCTTGCTCTTGCTGGAACCCGTTCAAGGTTAGCCTTTCCGATCCTTAACAATCTTATCGACAACGCACAAGCTCGAACACGTGTCACACAATAGGCTATTATCGTCGAATCAGAAATTCCGGTGACATTTTACATGAATAGAATTGTCGATCTCGCGTCGATATCGCGTCGTCTTTTTATCGTTGATACGCGCGATATTCAGTGTTGGGAAGCTAGACGAGAAATTATCTTCAAGCTTTTTTTTGTTACGTGAGCCCAGTAGTAGCACCGTTAGAGGCATTGTTTTCTTTTTTCGCGAGCGTCTATGTGCTGTACGTACAGGCGATATATAACCACGTGTTCTATCTCGTAAAATGTCTGCCACCGTGTCACGCGGGCAGAGCGCGACCACTGTTTTTACTTTTTTTTTTCCCTCCCCTGTACTTTTTGTATTACGCGATATCCGACATCTGAGCGTGTTCCTCTGATACGCGGCCATGGAAACAGGCGAAGACTTTTTATTTTAAAATACGTGCCTCGGCGATGGTTAGTGCTTTTGAATGAAATTCTGACAGGTTTTTGTAGTCGACGGTCGTATCCTTGACACGGTTACCGTTGTGCATGTACGATAGTCTACGGTGCATTCTTCGTGCTTCCTATTCGTGTCACGGGTTACTATATTACTCATAATCACAGTGGCGGTTTATTAGTTTTCTCCTTTTTTTTTGAGAATCGCGTTTCGCTAACAATAAACTGATTTCTCATTCTGGTTTCATTCATTTTCTATTCGCATTTCAGTTGAAGGATAGCGATCTTATCATGCAACTGCTTCCGCATCCTGATTTTATTTCGGGCAATCCGTTTTGATAGCTTTCGGAAATTGAACGAAAAATGGGCACGGACTCCAGGATTTAAATTCAGTTCGAATATGTTTCCCGGTTTCAATGTTTATAGAGCATTTTCGGATTTATACGTATGCGATTTATATACACATACATCATTTTCGTTTCACCCTTTTTGACTTTCATACGGGATAGTTTTCAGTAAGCCGAGTGTATTGATATTTTTCTGTTTAGCCCCTATCAATTTATTATAATAATTGAATTTTTTCATTTCCATTAAAAACCATTGCAATTTCTAACATCTTTTATAATATTATATTTATGTGTACATATTTATTCTACAATTTACCTGTATTTCTATATAATTGGATAAAACACTCACTTTGTGTTTAAAAAAATCCAATTTTAAATATCGCGTGACACTGTTCTCTGAACTCTTCAGTCTTATTAAAAAAACAAAGAGCTGTGCCAGTTTTGACAAAGTTGCAGCAAAGCAAAGGTTAACAATATTTTTGGTAAGCGTGCTCGGAAGTTGTGAATGTATACGCGCACGGAAAAGCTCATTCCCTTTAGTGTAATCCATCGTCAATTATTACTGAGAGTAATGCCTTACTCGAAACTCCAAGTACGTAGGTTAAAAACTGTCCAAAACCGTGGCAAACACGACTCCCTTAGGAACCGTTCATTTGGAGCGGTTGCCCAAAAAAGTTTCACGAATTTCCGAGTAACAATCTGTCACACCGTCTCGCTTCGTGTCTGTTCTAAGTTCAGTCAGACGTTCTACGTACGCGAAATGAAGCCATCGGGTAGATAATTAATCACGTGGGCACAAGGGGACCGTACGTAGAAATTCAACTGATATTAATAGGACGTCGCAGGAAAATAGTGTCGGCCAGGACCCACGTCGCGAACTCGATTTACTTACATCGTTATTCAAAGTGTCGAGAAAACACGAGCCAAGCCTGCAGCTGACGTGAAAAGAGAGGGGAGAAAAAAAAGACTAGGCTAATATTTAAGGTATTATTAATGAAAATTCTATCACGCAGTTGCTTATGTGCCACGGGCCTGATTAATCTGTTAAATCGGAAACTGATTATTACTGTATAATTTCAGGTTGCTATTATTCATTTTCAAGCATGGATTTTTAATTAGCATAAATAATGTAATATATAAAATAAATCGTGGCCGAGTATATTCGTATTTTCATCTTGAAATTAAAGCGAGCGGAAGTTTTTCGAAGAACAAGACCCTACCTCATGCATACGCGATTCTGATTTATGTATTGTTTTCCAGGGAATCGATTCCGAAGTTCGTTAACTAGCAGTGTCTCGATTAACTACTAACTCCGCCAGATTTCCCTATAGACTTCTGGTAGGAATTTCTATGGCGTAACCAGTTGCGAGTTCCACTTCATGATGTGAATTAAAAGTACGTCTCATCGTCGACGGGCTAACTTGAAATTCGTAAAAGAATTCTCATATTATATGCGTAAGTAATAGAACTTGTCAAAGAGTTCAGATAAACGCGTATGAATCTGTTTTCGAAACACGTCGACGGCGCGTCAGAGGTATCATGAGATACGCGGAACTGCAGGATTCCGCGCGGTGAAATCCGAGATGAATCATTCATCATAAAATAGATGGTCATTCGTGAAATAGTCTCGATGATACGTCGGCTAGGCTACATCATATGACAGCGGTCGCTATTCACGTGTTGATCACAGAAATGACACGGCAACGGCTCCTCTTCTTCCCTCGCAGCGCTGGCTTGCAATTAAGGGATGAAACGTTCATGGCCACGGTGATTACAAAGCCGAGGCCGAGGGACACAGGCGACGCGTAAAATTGAGGTTTACCTCGTTGTTTCTCTGTCCGAGGCTCTTCTTGCCCGCTGTAATCTTTCGTTTAGTTCTTTGCACCGTTATGGATTATATATTCATAGGATTTTACACGAACGGAAAAGTGAAATATCTTTGCTCCTCTTGGCGTTTAAAGGGCTTGCAAATTTTCTTTGACATCCTATGGAATACATTAGAGTGACGACAGGCGAAATCATTACTGACAGTGATTCCAAATCGCATTTTTATTTATTCGTGGAGTAAAATACATTTCGTTTTTAATTGAGATAATTGCACTTAATTTCCTTTTTTAAAGCGTCGTTAATTAAATGGGTTGCCTGGGTAAATCAAACAGATTATTATTTAAGGGTTCAAGGGATAAGCGCGTATCTGTTGACTTACGTAGAGAATCGCAGGATGCTTGTTAAGTAAAATTAATTACAGATTCGTAAAACAATTAAAAATTTTAAATGAGTACAATAACTGCGCGATATTCCATAAATGAGCGCACATATACTAATTGGGGTTACTAATTGGAGGTCGAGTTTCCTTTATGCGTTTCCATTCCAGGACACGGATAAAGGTCTCATTCAAGAGAATAAAGGGCTTCTTTCCCTCCGAGTGTTTATTCTGCTTACCTTTCTTTCATATTTGACCTGGAATGAGGACGCATCAAGATTGGAATATCGTGAGAGACTCTTTTTATGGATATTAAATGTGAGAAATTATTGCGATCAGATATCACTGTTAATAATGTATTTCCAGCGCAGACGTTTAAATGTAAATTATATCGCTTGAAGGGTTGAAGCTCTGAAAAGAGGCTTTTCGTTTCATTTTCACAATTTTCAGGAGATAATGATGGATGGAAAACAATTAAATGAAAACGTTCATTTATTCCTTTTTTTCGAAATTAAATACAACCCGTGGAATACAATGCGGTAAAATCTTCGTTACGTAGACTAAATGGGGTCAAATTCGTATAAGAGAATTTTCATATAGTGGCTGAGGGAAATTCAATTGTGATAAATCGAAAGGTACGCATGACTCGCGGTATTAACCATTCGCTTACGTTAAAACTTGTACTGTCGTTAATTTGCTCCTGCCGCAGTAACGCGAGTTTGAAATTTTTAGCTCGGGGAATTAACATTAGGCGGGGTAAGAAATTTCTCTTGAGGAAGGGCAACGGTACAAAAAACGATGCGTATGGATGAGTTTTCAGGCTCTCCTCTTCATTCGGCCTGCCTTCTCGTTTCGCAATTTTTCCTCTTTTCTCCTCGTTTCTGTCCTGAAATAGAACAAGACCTTTGCACTTTTGAATCGCGTTCCTTTATTCAAGCTGGCTCTCGCTTTATGCGCCGTCATGCCGCCACGTCAGAAACTGGCAGTCTCCACAATGCATCACATATAAAATATCGCAAACGAAACACGTCCTTTCGTGTGTCCGCGTTATATGGCGGCAGAAAATAATTCCATAAAACCGTTTCTTAGTCGTGAACAAAACACGCATTCAGCTTTTCATATTAAGCTTACAGAGCTTAAAATATATAAAATATATTTGTTTAATTATAGAAAATATATTTTGTGTTCGTTGNGCTTACAGAGCTTAAAATATATAAAATATATTTGTTTAATTATAGAAAATATATTTCGTGTTCGTTGTTGTAAATGAAATTGAAGATGAAGGACTTCAATGTGGCGCACATATAGTTGCTGTATTCCTAAAAAAATAGTAGCATGAAACGTCTTGTGCATGTACTGCAAAAAAAATTGGCAATGAGATTAATGAGTTAGAGACAGTATGGCGAATTAAATTGTATGATATTTCATAAAAATATTTGCGAATCTAGAGCGGTATCCGAAGGTATGCTCTCGTAGAATCGGGTAAGGAATCCTTGATATGCCTCCAGGGAATCGGGTAAGAAGAGGCGGAAGTTAGGATAAGAATTCTGATCATTTGCTCCCAGGGCGCATGTTAAAAAAGTGTTCGCCATTCTCTTGCCTGTTATCGACTCTACTTTTACTGACGTCGATTTCTTAACTGTTATTAATATTGCCTCTAATAAATTCCACCGAATGCTGGAAGTTCCGCGCAAGTTTACGTCCGTGGCTGTTTCACCGATTCACTTTAAGTGTCTAATGCCCACTTTGAAAACTTGTTACCAGATGGAATTTCGAAATGGACTTTTTAACTTCGTGTCCTATTACAGCTTTCGACGTAGGTACAAAACGATTTTCTGAGTATTCTTTATATCAATGCACTAACGCTTAGAGCATGGGGTAAATCTGAAAGTATAATACGTATAATGTGTTGTGGTTTCCTTTTCTGCTTAACAACGGTTTTTCGTGTTGATGTTGAAAACTTCAGAATCATTGAGCTAAGAGTACAGAAAAACAAAAATTATCTTCTGGACTCCTTCAGCTACTGCAGCGCTTAGTCATTTTTAAAAATACTAGTTCGCATATGATAAGTCATGTTAATACACAACCTAGAGTTTAATGTCACTTTCCATTATAAGAAATTGGTATAAAAACTTCATTACACATTTTAATTAAGAATTAGAGTCATTGCAATAAAGTGGTACTGCCAGGGATTGAGGATTAAAGTTATTACCTCCATTCATTTTTTATTTCCGACTTCACCAATTTCCTGTAGACAAGAGCATAAGTAATGACCACTTTACCATTTGATTTATGGGCTTTTAAGCTGAGGACGAATGAAATAGCGATGGGTACTCAAGTATAACTCTGTGACTCGGAGGTTAGTTATTAATATTTAAAACTGGAAGCGCAGTTCCTTAAGGTTTTTTAAAATTCACACTTAATTATCGAACTTTGACGGTAAAAAGATATCTTGTAACGTTTCGTTATATGTTATCGATATCAGGTAATTTTGTAACAGCACCTTACGCAAATTGGAATGATTAAATGCTGTTACTCCGAGATTCTGTGTGAATGGTTCAATTTATGCAAGCTTCGCGCAAATAATATTGGCAGCAGCGACGCGTCGCACTGAGATTGGCTGCCATTTTCAACCTGTCGCCGACGCGTTGAAAGTCAAAGGGTTTCATCGCGACGCCACAGAGTCGGCTAGCAAAAAATTAATTGAATTATCGACGGGAATTTTCGTACTTTGTTTGACGGCTCCCAATTTCTGGCCGCGATGTTAATTAATAAATTTTTTCCACGCGCGTTCCTCCCTGCCTGAAAAGTGTCCTTCACTGTACTTCAATATATTGGCTGTGGCAGTCACCGCGTTCCTCTTTTCACCTTTAGAAATGTCCTGCGTTAGAAACTTTGCAAAGTTCTTTGTTGAATATCAATATGTTTTTTTTTTTATCTCATTTTTCACATTTCTCACATTTCTTCGGTGAAACAGCAAATTCCCTTTTCGCTATCTTCGGTAATTATTGATTCGTTGACTTTAAATTATGCAACACGCGGGTGGATCAATAAAAACAATCACATGCAGTAAGTTACGCAATGATTTTATGTAAATTCTGTAATTGGCCGTCAGGCCGTAAGAAAACCTATAGCCGGTGAATAATTTTAAAATGAACGTTTAAAAAGATTGATCGATAAAACTGAGATCAATTAAATTAATTTACATTACCGAGAGGCGCAGACTTGCAATTTATATCGCTATTATTCTCTTTGATGTAGTCAACAATTTCCTCTGGTGTTTCCCGTTTGGAATATGAAATGTAATTGGGTTCTTTAATAATCGAAATGTTTGCTAATTGGCTATGTAAGTGAAACACTACAATCCTTTTATCTCAAATAGCACTCGGCGATATATTAATTGGACAAGGTATAAATTGATAAGAAAGGCGAGTACATTAATTGGAATATCGGATATCGTAAAGTATTGAAATAAAATCTGTTCGAAGTCTGCAGCAGCGGTATTTCAATGTTATGAAAGGGATTCACTTACAAAGCATTCCCGGAATGGTAAGAATGTCATGTCTGATTGATGTTCTTCAGTTTCTGATGTTTATTGAATAGTAGCATTAAATGCGTTTAGTATTAAATTCAGTCAATTCCTGCGGTACCTTAAAAATTATTAATTCAACGAGTTTAATGCTTTCAGATATAACCCAGCTTCATAAATTATTTGATACGTATAATTAACGTAAACAGAACATTTAAATTGCTATTATATAAGTGCTTAGAAATTTAACAAGCAGTAAGTGCGCCGTTCTCGTAGTAAGTGTATCCTTGCAAATTTACTGGTATACATATAACGCGAGTAAGGTAAATTAATTTTGCAAGGAGCGAAATTTATGGAGGTACAAAAGAATACATTTCTGTAGCCCGGTCAATTGTAATCTGGTTAAGGGGTAAATTGTGAATGAACGCGCGAGCAATCGTAGGAAAATTCCTGATAATGATTTTCTATTTGAATCGGTCGTTTCATTGTGTCACGCCCGATTAAAACTATCAATGAGAGCGCGAGAGGGATGGAGGGAGAAAGGAGGTTTCGTTGATTCGATCAATGTTCTCTCGGTGGTGAAATCGAGCGAAGCAAATTGCTATCGGGGAGAAACAGAATTACGCTTCTCGTTTCCATTCGCGTTCGTTATCAGCGATAGATTTCTGATGAAATAACGTATGGAAATTGATTGCTCGAGAAAACCTACCTTTTGCGCGGCGGTCCTGATCTCATTTTGCGTGCCAACTGTATGCACATAGATACAATTTTTTGAATTCTCTTGAAATAACGTTTGCAAACCGGGGGTATTCTCACATATTCGTTTTATGGAATTCATTCTGGATTTCATATAAAATTTTATTTCAATCCGAGATATATTATAAATCTAATATTTATGGTGCAATACTCAACTGAAACTTTTATCACTTTCGTCCCACTTCGTGATTTCTGTAGTCGTTTATATGTCTCAAAACTGAACTAATGCAAAGCTGCAAATTCGTGCAATTAAACAAATAAATTAAAATAGTAGTATGACTTCTATAATTCATTTAATATAGTCATATCATAAAAACGATGGATACTCATAAGTTACATTAAAAGGATTCTCACTGAAGAAATTTCAATATTGTATCACGAAGACGTGAACACACAGTGTGTTGTATAATTAAATAAGTTACTTTTCAACGTTATTAGAATATGTTCGCTATGGGACAGAAAAGACTAAGAGATGAAGCGCACTAAAATATAGTTGAGCGACTTGAAACGTCTGAATCCGTCTGACAGGCTTGGAATGATGAATTTTCCTTGCAAATGGCTGATATCCCTTCGAAAGACAAAAGGAGAATACCGAAAGAGGTCTAGGGTTCATTATAATTTCAAAGAGGGAGATTAATAAATAAAAATTATGAACGTTCGTTTGCATCTCCTTACTATATTCTTTGATGAGCATGAATGTTGTATTTAAAATTAATGGACAGGCACTGTTTTATAAGCAGGTTGTTCACTTTCATGAGATTCAAGCAAGTATTGGATATAATAATATATTTACTTAGTTTATCATTACTTTTCGTTATTGCATTGTTACATAGTTTTTGCTTATGTAATACGACACACGTTCATAATAGCACGAGTAAATCGCGACGAGATGCTTGATTAATCTCGACAAGTCTAGTGGGTACAACTTATGATCAACTCCTGATGAGTTGTTGAAAGCACTTCACCGATACATTATCGATTCCCTCCAAGTGCTATCATATACCGTATAAATATGTACTTTCTCATTAAGCACATTTACCAGATGGTAAGTAAAATTGAATGTCTCGTGAAATTTACTGCCTTTTCATGCTCGATTCCATTAACAACAAAAATTTATTTTCCGAGACTCTATGCAAAAATCAATGAACGGTGGATTTGAAATGATACTTGTACCGATACATCCTGTACGTAACTTTTGGTATTCAAGCTTCTGGATTCATTGCCTCTTGGACTTCCGCGAGAATACAATAAGAAAAAAGTATGTGACCTCTGCATACAAGTAGAAATGTGGTTCCTGCAGATCTGTAAAATAAATGGTAGACTGTGTGTCGTGAGTGGAGACTGCGTGATATAGTGTAGTGTTACAGTAACTCGGTTCGTAATGCGACGGGAAAATTGATGATTCTTCATAACAAAATGTAGCAGAAATCTAGGATGCTTTTTCATCATCGATTTTTCTGTCCCATAGACTTCGTTGAGGGTTCAATTCTAATCTTGTATATCTAATCGAAAGGAACGTAACAATAATTATAATACTAGACTGCAGATTTTTCTTCGGAACAAAATATTTCAAATAATGTTACTATACGTTGGTTCACTCACGTGTGCACGATTTGACTTAGATCGCATCTAACAAGAATTAAGAGACTAGAATTGGGGAAATTAACACATAAAGCATTCATGCAAGCAATTTTTTCATAGTTTACTACCCCATTTTTCAATAATTTATTAGTCGCATGGCAAATATATTTTCTTAATCACGATTTCGCGTGACTCCGTGCTTGTTACACTTTTCTACACACATTCATTCGTCGGCTTATTTAAATATTTGCTTATTTACATCACCTTGTCTCCTGCCTTTTTCCCTTACGCATATGTAATACATTATATACATATGTAAAGGGACGTGTACAAGGGCGGGAGGTTATAACTCACTCTTCCCCATGTAGTCAGAAGCTTATACGCCTCTCACTTTAGAATACTGGCACTTTTCTTTTCCTTTTTTTTTATAGTGAACTATGCTCTCTTTTACGCGTTCTTACTTGCTCGTCGTTCAATAAACGATTACGATGTGTTGATTTAAAAAATAGTAATAAAATGATATATAAATAATAAAATATAAATAAAATAATAATAGAATAATCAAATTCATTGTTTTATTTGTAGAGAAAAGTTTTTATGCAACATTATGTTAATTCTAATTGTTGAAAATAAGGTTTCGTAGTAGTTCTTAGAACTCATGGATGAAGGTGTGGTGACTCGGTATTGATTTGAGTCACTGACATTTCTATCATAGTATCGCATCGCGTGCTGTCGAAGCTAACGACGGTCGGCGAACAATTTAGTATCATTGAACTCGTCGGTTGACTTTAATTTACCTGAAAGCCTGAGTCACGCTCGCTCGCTTAATAATATCGTATCGCTGATGAAACAAACGTGCTCCTATCGGGGCTTCAATTAAATTAGAAGTGATGTACAAATAGGTATTGTCCTCTCTCACGTGTGCCTATTCATAAACCGGTAGATGCTAATTGTAAGGAAAAAGGGTATTTGGGTAATAAGTTATAACGCAACGGTAGCATGTAATTAACTTTTATTAATTCGCAGTATGCTTGCATTTCATACGTCCTGTGTGCAACTTCTGGTTTAATAATTCTGTTTCCATTTTTCCCCGAGTTTTGTGCCGCGTAAATTTGTCAAATTTTCTGACAAATTAAAATTCATTTTTTTACCGGAAATTCTTTTATCTTTTTTTTTAGAGTTAATTTCTGTTTCTGCGTGTAAAATTCATTTTGTTCGCTAACTATTTCCTTTATTCGTCAAATGAATTTTTACAATATTTCAATGGTATAAATTACAGAGTAGATAATTTTTTCTCGATTGTGTTCTTAGTTTAATAGGACTTTCGAGTCACGTAGATAATTACATAATTAGTATTCTAACCATGCAGTTCTAATTGTAATTTTTCTTTTTGTTGCAGGTGAGGACGTAATAACTTCTCTATTACCGCGGTAGCAGACCCATCTCAGTAAGTTTATCAGTTTAATAATTAAAAAATCTTTTAAACACACGAGTAATTAGAAAGAATTCGTGGTAATTACTGAAGGCAATATTTGCGAAGTATATGTTTAGACAAGCGCTTCAGGTTTTATCGAACAGTTCAAACAACCGATAAATCAATTCGCCGGAAAATATATTCGGACGCAGAAATCAATTTAAGCTTAAGTCAATTCAAGTAAAAATTGCATGTTTCGCTTTGCAAATAGATACAATAATTACGATTCTTGATAATTGGTACTACGTGCCTTTGTTACGTTTTAATTCTTCCGTTCAAAGTTACCCGTCACACATCAAATTGATTGTAGAATTAAATTCTATAATACATCGAGCTCGTTCATATCGGAAAATAAAACGACTCTCAATAGTACGCTTGAATAATTGAGTCTGTAATAATTCAGGCACGTAACTATTGTTTCATATACTATTTTTATCTTGTCAACATCGTATTTAATTCATACTTTTCAATCGTTTTACCCTCCATCTAGACGATTGCACAGAGTCTATCGGGGAACAGTTTTGCACAGTTCTGATTCTTTTTCGGGTTTGCTTCTGGAGAAGAGTTAAGCCAAATGGTTCGCGTGGCCGTGCCGGTCTATTCGAAGTTACCCTCGCTCACAGTTAGAGGACTTAAAAAGCTTTGTACGTTTTCAAACATTGAGCGTTATCACGAATGACCAGCCGGTCTAACGAGATCAGATCGTACGGACCATTAAAGTTGTCGAGAGTGCAATTAATACTTGAACAGCAAACGTCAAGTACTAAGGCGGTAAGGTGAGCCGGTAAATTGAATGAATACCTTCTCTCCCTTTCTTCGAAGAAAACGCGATCGCCATTCATTTTGGGAGCATGTAAACTTTCGTTAAAAGATTACCACGGTATCAATGAAGTCTATTTATTTCGAAGGGGAAACTTGTCGGATTTTTTCGTAAAAGATGTATCAATACTCTCGACAAACAGATAGGAAAAAGGCATTTGAATTTTAATAACCTAATGGCATATCGTATTTCAGTTATCGTGCAATTTCAGCTGTTTTATATTTCATTATTCTCGATAGCCGTGCAGTTAAATATTTACCAGTGTATTTACACAGATTTCGTTTATGTATAGTTTAGCGTTTCGAAATATTAATTAAATCAATTTCACGCTGCTATATTTTGCACGATACCGATTGGAACGTTCTGTAGTTTTGACGAGCGCTGTTTAATGCGCTTCATTGACACATTCATGGCTGCCAACAAATATGATACCTCCGAATCGGTACCACCGAGAAATTTGATCGCGCCGCTAATTTTTAATTTCACCTATCCAAAGTATATTATTAAAATGTTAAATCGAATTTTTTTCCTAATTGCACGCGGTTCGGATAGCAGTAGGAGACGCGCGCATATAGACGATCCAAAGTCATTTGTTTTAATATGTAGAGACCCACATTTCTCCGCTGCTCTGTTTTAAAGCGTTACGTGTGCACGACTCGTTGAAATATCGGTTTTTCATCGAACCTCGCATACACTGGGCGTGCTCATAAAATTCGTTTAACGACGAGAAACATGTATGTAATATTTTTCCGCGGTCGACAGCGCCGGTAACCTATTCACCGTGTTGGTTAAACTCGTCTAAATGAAACTGGCAGCCACCCGATAATTTCGTTTAATTCAACAGAATTTTCATCGGGAAACAAGCTTTTCCGTTACCCTGTCGTTTTTTGCGACCGATGTCTTTCCACCTTTCATCTCGATTTTTCTTTTTCTCAACACCGACCAATCGCTAAATATTAACTATCCGATACGAAGTAGAATTTGAAATAATTCGTCTCTTAATTAAATTCCAAACTAACTGTGAATATCAATGACAGTAAATTTTCTTTAATATTTTATTAGTTCGCGTTGGAAATGTATGTAAAATGGAAATGTATGGCGCTATTCCGTTTATCACTTGTTTTTGACTCACTTCCGGTTTTCTCCTTCTTCGTGATTCATATGTTATAAATCTCATACCAGTTAAAATAGTTTCAATGCGTGTTTATTACAAATGTTCTATAATATAATTTCTAAACGGTATAATAAATAAATATGCTCCACACGATACAAACGAGTGTTCTAAGAAACTTAAGATATAAAAGAGTGTTCGAATGAAACTACGTGTCGTAACCCATCATTTCGTATATTGAATTTCTATTTCACGGCTGAAATTTTGACGGATTGAACATAATTCATTAGTAAGTTGAGCAACTTGCTTCCATGCATGTACGATAAATCTTGCTTCCGTTACTAACAGCTTGTGTCAGGCTTAAACCGTGTCCAAACTCCATCCAATGTTTACTCTGAACTCTAAACGCCGTCAGAACTATCCCTAGATATTTCCGGGCAAGACCCAATCCGTGTCCCACATTCAAAATATTTGTGCATCAGAACAGCGCGTCGGAGCTCCGAATGTAACGCCCATTAATCACGGCTAATCCGCGAGAAATTTTTCACCCGCCTCAAAACAAATCCCTCATCCGCAATTAGCAGAACTGGCCAGGCCATAAATTAAACGCGTGATCTCTCTTTTATGCATCCCGCGCCATTCGATCGCTGCGCGCAATAAAGAACCTCTTCTGCATCGACGATTAATAATTTTCACCCCCGGTCACCCCCTCTCACCTTTTGTTCGGACGATTCAGGAAATAAGCGAATTCTTTCCCTAAGTCTCATTAATTCTTATCTCATGTTTGCAGCTATTGGATAACGATAAATATAACTACGGACCGGGGGGCATAGAGTCTTACCCGATTCCCGGTGAACCGTGTTTGATGTCACGTTTCAAAGTTAATTGCACGAAACTCCAGCGACTATAAGCAACAAATTCAATTGGGGGAAATGAGGAACGGATGATGGTTGGCAGCTGCACTGTTCCTGTTATCTTCCATCACACTGGGATTCGAACGTGCTCCCGGCTTCCATGATCACGTTTCCGCAGTAAACTAAACGCGCCGCGTCGTATTTCGCGGGAGCACGGTTTTATTTTGTTGCGTTTAAGCCGCAGGCTTTGTGCGATCACGTTTAAGTGAGCACAAAAGCGTTTCTATCGGCGCGTTACAAGAATAGTAATAGAAGCCGTCGCGCGATTCGCGAAAACACGATAACATTTATGTAGGGGCGGCCCACCCTCGTGCCTTCAAGCCGTGGCGGGATTGTAAAGAATTCAATGGAATTCCGACCAATCGCGCAAAGAATTTACGAGACTCGCAGGATTCATCGTGAACGCAGAAAAAAATGTTCATCCGAATTCCCTTTTTTTTTTAACATTCTTTGTTTCGTTGTTTTATAGCTGGAAATGGGGCGGAATGAATCACTCAAAACCGGGCTCATATAAAACATTCGAATGACGAATGTACGATATTTGCTTTCGCTGCTTTTAACTGAAAAACAAACGTCAGTCACTTCGATATTAATGCGACGCGTTTTGTTTTATGATAAGGAAAGTATTTATGTCATAGCTAGTGCGCGGATTCCGTGCATTATAGGAATATTGTAGGATGCATATTAATACAGAGAGATACGAGCACCGAATGCGACGCTCAAAATGCAAAAGTTTCATTTATATACATTTCATTTTTAATATTAACGTTATTATTCGTCGCACAGAAACAGCTGTAGGAGCACGTATTTTATTAATCAGATATTCCGATGTGTGCGCCCCCGGCATTGTGTAATTAATGCTTCGATCTGTCCTTTGACAGTTTGCATTAATTTCGCTCATCGAAACTTACTTACCTGCGGCTCCGATTGAAATCGTAACTTTAAAGTGCTCGTTTCTGCGACAAAAGTTTCCCGTGGAAATCTTCATTTATCCTTAGCGAAGTTCCAATCGTCGCTGATTATTATTCCATTCGGTGGATTTGCTTCTTTTGACTTTCCGTTTGCCAGTCCTCCCTCTCATAATGATCTATTGAAATTTCGTAGATTACAGACTTCCGTAATCATTCGACTGTCGATTTTTACGCAAACTTTTATAACATGCTTTGGAGATATGACATGTCGAGAGACTTGGAAGTTGCACTTTACAAGTTTCCCTGAGAGATATTTCATGCACCGACTCTTTGTTAATGAACCTTTGCATTTGGTAAAACAGTTTAAGCGAACGCAATTATGCTTGTTAATATTCAGATGATATTCTAGTTAGATTGCATTTTCTAAAACGGATTTATTAAAATTTAGCGTTTGCATGAGAAACAGAATTTAGTGATACGCACAGCGCATAAAATTGTAATATTTAACCCGAAGGGGTGAGTCACCAAGATTATGAAATATCTGCAGCGAGAAGCTGCTTTGGCATTCCTAATTTTGGGAAGAGAATTCTCGGAAATCCTGGAAATCTCGGTTTTGACATATCCGTCGCATCCCTGAAATAAATGAAGAAAAATGAACGCTGTCTCCCCTGGGTTCTCATAAATCTTGGAAACTTTTGCTTGTGTCTTTAATTTTTTTTTACATTTTTTCATCGTTATTTTATTATACGGTTTAAATTAAATTTCGGATATTTATCAATTTATAAAATAAAACTCAAATAGGCTTTCGTTCGGTATCTACTGCAATATATGAATTGCTGTTAGAATCTAGAAAATAATTTCTCACCCCGATTCGCACCGTTTATTTCAAGTACGATATTTATTGAACCCTCGAAATATAAAGTGTATTCATTTGTAGAATGCGAATTTTAATTTCTTCCCCCGGATGTTGAATAGCCGAGCTTGATTCTCGAGATTTTCAGTTTTCATCGCGCGGCAATTTTGTAAATTCTCGATTCAGCGTGTGCAATTTTGCATGAAACGCTTCAACGATACGGGTATGAAACATTCATTCAATGGGGGAACGAACGGATTCGATGAGATTATCTATTCAACGTGGAACGACAGTCGAATAAAATTGATCCTCATCAAAGTTTCATCCTTCGAGCGCGACGCGTCGCAGGGAGTGTCGCGCATGCAATTGACGTGAGCGATTTTAGCAGCAATGGAAATGGAAAACAACCACTCCTCTCTGAAATTGCTTATTTCCTGATAAATACTTATCTCCATTGACAAATCGGCTTTTCCTGTTGCCTGATTTCGTTTTCTTTTTAGAAACCATTTACCTGGTTCACGCAGGTGCACTCTAAGTCCTTCGCGTATCAAGGTTTAAACGTTTACCTCTATCGACAAATCTGCTTTATTTCATCACATATATTTTTCTTTTTTTTTTAATAATAACTCGGTTCACGATAAACTTATTTATTTTTATGCATCAGGATTTATTTTAATCAAGCTCATCAATGCACACTGAATTTCCGACGATACTTTTTATTGATTCAGCCGGTACATAAATTGTTAATTAGAGTATTTAATACAGCATACAAGATGAACGAATAAAAACAGTCACATGTTTGATTAAGAATAACAATTCATTTTATTTAGTCAATATATTTGTACGAACTTCATATCGGATGGAGATTATGACGCGAATATCAGAATTCTCTGCACGGAGGGTGTAGTAGCGCCTGTTGAAATTTTCGGCCGCATAAAAATCAATACGCTATGTGCTATTACTCAGATATCAAATCTTGATAATGCACGGTATGTACATAAGACAAAGTGCCCCACAATTAGTCCGCAAAACTACCGGAACACGTGTCACACGTCCCTGAACAACGTTCGACCTCCAGCCGACTCGCACTATCTACTACACATCGACAATTATCTTGATGAATGGCAGAATTAGGAGGCAATTAACACCACCGTGTTTCCCTTAGCCGATGGACACATGTATCACGATCGAGCAACCCGGGATAACGATCTTTCCCGGTGCTAATAAGGGGG
Source organism: Ceratina australensis (assembly GCA_004307685.1). Taxonomy (NCBI): domain Eukaryota; kingdom Metazoa; phylum Arthropoda; class Insecta; order Hymenoptera; family Apidae; genus Ceratina; species Ceratina australensis. Next base: position 8,347 of record SHCU01000517.1, on the reverse strand, counting down.
TGGCACGGAAGAAGGCAGGAGCACTTAGGTATTTTATGGAACTGAAATTCAGGAAGCTTAGATAGCGTGTCTCTATGTTATTCGTTGCAACTTATGTCGACTAACCGAAGACCCCAGTTTAATATGAGCCGCATAAATACCGAGCCAAGAGATATGACGGGTTGGAAGTTTTTTCACCCCGCGTCATTCGTGAGAAACTGTTAATGTCGATAATTAATGTATATATTAATTGTAGAGAAATGACAAATTAAGTAAATAATTATACAAATTGAAGATGTAGTATTTCGGGTAGAAACACGGTTCATGTCATAACAAAGTTTAGCCATCACTGGCATATAATATGTATCTAAACTGGGATACAAGCTGTTGTATCTCGTTAAACTCTCCGGTTCGTTTCGTCTGATGCTGTTTCAGGCTTCAGTGACACACGAAGCATTGTTAGGAACCAGATAGACTTCTACTACCCGCTCGCAACGCGTTTGCATCCGCGAACTGCGAAATCAGCCGCTTTTTAAGGATAAGCCCCGCCTTGATGCTGACGCGACGTGTTGCATAGAATACAAAGTGTCTCCTTTTAATCGCCTATCATTTTCTACCGCCTGCCGCTGCCGCCCGTTAAATTAACCCTTTAATTCCCGGCGTTGCAACGTTCACTCTAAAACCGCGTAAAATTCTATTTCTCATCCGTAATTTTAATCTCAATGTTTTCATTTGCTTATCGTGAGTAATTGGTACGACCGAAACCGCATCACGCGATTGGAAATAGATGAAACGTGGATGGCATCTGTACCTAGAATTCGTGTCTCTCTGGCTTCGAGCACACGCGAATGCCAAGGCGTTATCTACGATTTACAATTACTCAATGTGCTTCTATAGGCAACCGGCCTCGATTCCTCTTATCTACCGGAATCAGTGGTAGTAACAATCCCTCTTTTGTCCCTACACCTCTCATTCCATCTAACTAACCTGAAAACAACAAAAATTGCGTGATTCGCTCCGTACAACAGCTATTCTTGAGATTCTCTATTCGCAAGGAGATAATACATTTTTAATTGCTAACAAGTGTGCGTGCACCGCGAGCGTTCACCAGCTTTACGAGCAAGCCTCCGGTCCCTCCCCTAGCCTTTTTCTTCCTTTCAACCGCGTTGCACCTGCTCACCTTGTCTGAGCCGCGTATTGAATTTTTTATATTAATGGACTCGTAGCATTTAAATTGCCGCATTCTGGCAAAAGGGAATACCAGTTTCCTAATTCATTCATCCCCCAAATCCGTCAACGAGATTTGCATATTTAACAGACACTTCGCGTCGTTTAAACGAGCCAGTCGCCGCGTCGTGTATCGAAAATGTCTATGAATATTCACAAACCCCGATGTAAAATAATAATAATGCCGTCAGTAATTAAACGGGGACCTAGCCGTCTCGCGGACTCGGAATCCCCAAAAGAGAATAGAACGTGATTTGTTTTATTTCTTCACTGACATATTTAGGTTGCCAGACTTTCATGAAATTCTTATAAAAACGATAATCGAAACCGCGAATTCTCTTCTTGGTTTTATAAATTGTATTTCTATACGTTTATTTTTTACTCACTTCATTCATAAATATTGTGAAATTATTGTTGAACGTTCTATTAGTTTTCTATTACTCTCTGCTACGAAGATAGTCAGGTTACTCCCTTCAGAGGTTTGTCAATCACCCTTCGATTACGTTCTGTAAGTTAGTTTTCTGTTTTTCAATAATTGACCCATTTCCTTTGAAATCAGTGGACGAAGATGGCAAGAAATGGGGCAAACGCCTGATGAGAATTTTCGATTAACTTTAACGAAGTTACAGAAGATGAGGAAGCACTACTTCCCACTTTCTAAGCAAAGTGATCGAGTTCAGAGTCAATCTTCCACCGTCACTCATCCCGATTGCCGCGAGATCGTATTATTATGTTTAGCGTACGATGTAACGCGGAAAGTTTCTCTCTTTCTAACCATCTCTGGCGATTTATTGCGTACGACGAGAAACTTGAATCACGTTTGCCTCCACCTTCAAGTAACAATATGCAAATGAAACGTACAAAAACATACTCGGTTTATTGCGTTAGCCGTGGGCAAATATGAAATCGTCGGAGCATTATAATAGAACTTAATTCCGCGGCGCAGTTGATCGCGGTTAGAAGGAAACAAGATCTCGCTCTCGTAAAGCAAACTACTTAATGCACACGTATGCGCGATCAAAGTAAATTGACCCTATTCCAAAATGTTGTTTACCGGTAGGTTGCCACGTTCCAATAACTTTGCTACTTGTTTGACTAATCCGTACCCAAGCATGCATCCAATTCTTGGCGATGTAATTAATTCGTATTCATAAATGTCTCTTAATCAAATCTCCGGACATGCAAATGTAATTTCGCCCTAATTGACACGCGCTTGGTACTGACGTTCAACGCAATTTTTGCGCGATCACAAACTTGCATTCCAATTACGAGTTTTTCATTAAAACGTGTTTTATAATAAATGTTCCCGAAATCTATGGGAATGAATTGTTTCAAACGTTTGCAATTCGTTTCCATACTTTTCACCTATCCTGGAAGCAACGAGAAAAATACAGCGTGCAACAATCAACGGTTTTAATGAATTCAAAGAGCGAGTAAAGGGCAGAAAAAGTAATTTGCGTTTGGCACTATTATCCACTGTGAAAAGCAAGCATCGCAAAATTCCGTGAAAGCCGTGAGGTATTTTCATGTACAACGCGCGTAATGATATCTGCCGCGGGAAGAAAAATAGCAGAATCTTTGCCCGGGCGCAGGTAGGTAGGTAGGTAGGGCGGGGCAATAGTTGTATTTTCAACGTACAATTTCCCGTGGATGGAGTTAATAAATGAAAAAACGAACGAACCGGGCCCGGCGACCGACGATAGGGAAAATTAAAATTCCCGCGTTTCAATGGGGGAAAGGAGGCTCATTGTTTGCTGCTTAAAACTGTACTCCGTCGTACGATGCATATTCCAATAGTCGTCCGCCGTCCCGAATCCTCGTCCAGGGCCATTTACATCCTCTTCATATTCGAGCAACATCCTTTTCCAGTTGAAACTTTTCGAGAGCGGATCTCCAGCTCTCAGAGCATGCGAGGGATGCAAAGAGGTCTCCCACAAGGGAAACATGATTTTCACTCGCAAATATCTTTCATGTATGCCGATATTTTTTCTCGTTAATTACCAAGACGTACAGAGATTGTTGTTAGGGTATTCCAAAGTCTTCGAGTAACAATTGCGATTCCCGTAAGAAATGTAATTGTAATAATTTGCATTAATGTATCTGATTACTTTCATAGCCCCCGTATATCTATTTAATCCATCTTATCGGTTTTTCTTGTTTCTCTCTTCTTCTCTCTATACCTCTCTCGCGTTCCCGTTTTATGTATCACGCTTACTCATTGTTCCTAATTAATCGTGCATGACTGCGTTGAAGGTACGCGTAGATAGCAGCGCGTTAACACGTTTGGAGTATGTAACTTGACCTGTACCTGTCTAACTGAATTTCATTAGAATTACTATGTCCGACGATCCAAATTAATTATATTTCAGATCTTCACTGAACTATTCGTTCGTACAGTGTATATTAGGAAGTTGCATTTTTTGCTTAAACATTTTTCATTTATCGCTTCCGAGGGATACTGACCATTCCTTGAGTCTGCGCTGAATTTTCATTCAATAATTCTTGCAGTTCATCAACTAGGTTTCTTGTCTTGCACATCCATATCAGCTTCCTTGAAACGTTGCATCCATTTTCGACACGTTCTTTCCGAAGGAGCAGCTTCTTCATAAGTATCCAAAAGGAAAGGATAAGCTCCAGCTGCACTTTTTTTCAAGTCGAAAAAACATATTATCGCGTTCCATATTCGCTTCATTTGTTATCAACTTTTTTTATACTGATAAAGGCAGAATTATATATTAGCAGATTATTTATAGCCATCTGTTGTCAGCGATACGAATTAATGCAACCTCGTAATAGCAATACATATAGTATTATTAATTCTTGCATTTTTTACTTAGGAATATTTAATCGATACATTCATAGTAAAAAGCATCAGGGAACATCTACTTGCAGCTAATACAGATAAATATCGTAGGGAGCTGATACCAGGAAGATCTTATTCATAGAAAGCTGATCTCCTTCGCTGCAACGTTCGCATTGAATCTTTGCTTCGGAGGCATTGAGATTACAAACGATGGTGCTTCTTTCATATTTGGGGCGTGCAAACGAGCTGCATGGCCTTATGTTCTCTGTGCTGAGTATTTCTTTGGGAAGTTTTGAGAGCGATACCACGGAAATCGAAGCAGCGCACACGGCACCGGATAATGAATAGAAGTGATGACTCCGGATAATGAATGGGAGTATGAAACGGTTGTTTAAAGCGCGAACGATGGAATTCTTCATTCTCCTCGACGGAACCGTCGCCGAAACTTTTTATCTCCTCCGTTGTGCCGAATCTTTTTCACGCGTTCGCTCTTTCACGAGAAAGAAGTCCTCCGCGGTAGAATTTTATTATAGAATCTTCCGTTCCTCTACGCTTAGAATTTTAGGACGTCGACGTTAAACGTGATAATTAAGCATTAATGTTAATTCGTAATTTATTTTTACGCCACGGTTCACGGTAATTTTATTTGAATGGCTCCTATGTGGTCCGCTGGTTTTAAACGAAAATTGCAGGCATTTTAATGCACTCGGGTTTTGATAAAACTCGTTATCGAGTATTCGAGCTACACGCTTTATTTCGGTTATAACATTAAAGCTTTGTAAATCGTTTCTGCTGATAAAACCGGCGGCTATCGTATTTTAAGCGAGATATCGATTCTCATTTTATATTATAAATGCTATAAATTCGGGGCGACAAGATCATTTGCAGACGATAAGAACGTACCAGTAATTATTGCCGATTCACATTTTATGGAGTATATATATTTTTTTCTTTTTAAATAACTGTTATCAATTTTATTTATCTCTTTGAGGTTTATCGAATTACATTGAAATCGTGTTACGGTACATTTAATTAGAGAATTGGATCACAGTATTTTTTATGCACAGTCTATTTGCTTTGAACGTTAATTCATTCGAATCTCTCGTATCGAGGTACTAAAAATTGTTTGCAGTAAATACGCTCTATTGACGAAGGTAATTCTCTTCGTTTCCTCGCAAGCCGGTGGAATCCTCAATAATTACAAGTTTCATAAAAAGTTGTTGGGAACGGGATAAAGTAGATGAAAAGCGGGGAGGATGTAGGCGAAATAAAGTGCCGGGTAAGAGCATTTCAGATAACAAATTCTCAGATTTCAACGCTAGTTATATCTCGGATACATCCCATCAGATGGAGGAAAGATATCTGATGCTAAGGGAAAGTGTACTCAGCGGAATATTGTATATCTCGTTTGTAACGTGAAGCAAAGGTAGAGGAGAAAATAAGTGGGTAAAATGCTTGATGTGCGAAAAGCTGCGAGCGCACCGGATATAATACCGTGCTTGCGAAATTGATCCTAACTAAAACAAGCGGCGTATTATCTAAAATTATCTACCCTATGATAAAACCGATGTTTCACGTCAACGTCAGATACACTAGTAGGTGCTTTTCGCTTATCATTATAATTATGATAACTCCGATTGATTTTAGCATCGATGACAAATTGTTTTTCCGCTCGATGCAAACGTATCCCAAACATGCTGGCGCTCTCCCCCTATCATTATCACGCCTGTCTCTTGAATTGAATGGTACGAGCAAAACCGGATGCCAGGTGTTTCATGTGTCGATATCAGCCCTTCGTTTATTAAGCATTGTCGACACATTATTGAAATCTTTCACATCCCCGCGCGTGATCCCGGTAATAAAATCGTTGCGATTACGGACATCTGTCGGGCGGGTGTCTCGTAAATACTAATCGCTAATCGAATAACTCGTGCAAACCCCGGACCGGTCGAGAGTGTCACGTCGGCGAACGATTCGCCGATTGTTTCGTTGGCTCGCGCGGCGCGCACTGTCGATAATTTTGTTACAGCCATTTCGACATGGCCCGATAAATGTAACGGTTGTTAATCTGTCATATACAGTTAAACGCCTGATGTTTGTCGTGCTTGGCATGCCAGCAAAACCAGCCCCGATCCCACGTTGATTTATAATGTTTCGAAAACCTGTCGGCGACCATTCGCTGCGGACGTAATACATATATTTTTAATTGCCTGCGAAGGAAATAATATGAAATTTATGTCAATCAGTAATTATAAACAACTGTGACTGACTGTCGCGTATACACGAGTCGGTCGCTTCTATATGAAATTATTAAATTGATGCAAAAGTTTGTCTCGTATTTTTATATTTGTGTATTAAAAAAACTGCAGCAAGCTTTCGTGTTAATACAGTATTTTAGGTATATTTAAATGCAATTTAGCGGTATGGATATCCGAGATTCGCGTAATACGATACTTTCGGGTAACCCAACATTTTCGGGCACTTCAACATCTTCGGGAATCCAGACTCTGTGGAGCCACCTGATAGTTTCGAATAAACTCGAAAGAAGCTCGGTTATGCTCAGCTCAGAGTTTCCCTTATCGGGTAATATTATAGCCGCAACACGCTATTGCCACGTACTACAGAGATCTTATGTTTCTTCAGCTAATAATTTGAAAATTGCTGAAGTGTGAAATTAACCCTTTGGCCACAATGCTATATTAAACAAGAAGGTTGGTCTCGTTTATGTCTTGGCCACGAGTCAGACTCGTGATTATCACTTATGGTCAAAAATTCTTACAACGAGTCTCACTCGTGATTACAAGCCAAAGGGTTAAGCACGATGTCCGTCTGGTACTCTTGACCACTCGTTTCCCAGAAATCAGAGACACTCTGCTTCCACATGCTTTTCCCTGTATCTCACGCTATCGACTATGGCGTTGATTTTCACGTGCTGTCTGTTGTCCCTATCCAGCTGCATTGTCCGCATCCTGTAAATGGGAATAGCGCTTGAAGTAGCCTCGTTGCGATCACAAGCTGTAGTCAACGAATCCTGCCTTGAAGGCGACGTGAAGTGAAATACGAGTGAAAACGAAGAAGCCGATATAACCTGAGGAAAAACGAGAGCGTCTCCGTTTTCTCTCCACACCCGAAAGTTTATGAGCGTCGTTCACGGATTTATAGAAGTGGCAAGTTTTTCAGTATCTTTAAATGATTTATTATAAACTTAGAATTGTGATAAATAATAATGTGATACATAATTAAATATCGTTTCTTCGTGTCTTCTGCGAAGCCGTAAAACTGGACCACCGTGTTAGGAATTGGAAATCATGCTGGCTACAGTCTCTTTGCAAATGGTGTCCGTTTTTCAATTCGTTGCCGTCGACCGCGCTTGCATACAAACGCTCTCATTTAATGGTGTGGCTTACGGCGTAAGCTCCATATAGCAGGGGCTTAGTAGGCAGTAACGCAGCACGCGGCTCGAAAGTCCAAAAGTCGCCTATCTGGCTAGACGTTCCCACTTTTCCGCTTACTGAGGTTACACGCCCCAAAGATTGCATATTTCCAACTGTGTAAAGCCTGAATTCAAATGCAACCAAGTTGCCAGCGTAACGTTTCTTTCATTCGCAAAACAGTATCTCTCTCGTGGTGACCGAAAGGATCATATTTGATGCGATAATTAATTTCTTCAAAATATTCCACTGCCCTCTGGTTCGGCGAAGTAAAATTAAAACTTATTATACGTGTATTTAAAATTGTATCTCGATATTTAGTAATATTGGGTAATAACACGCGGTACGTCGATTCGATAAAAAGGTTCACGTCCACTTAGTACGCGTGAAACGAACGAATATTTGCGAATAGCAGTTTCGGCTAGTATATTAATAAATATATCCGCTTACGAGCAACATCTCTGTAATATTCGAACACTCATTTTCATAAACATTTTCCACGGGAGAATTTTCCAGGAAATTAATACTCGGCCGGTACGAAAATTGCGATTGCGATTGGATTCCGTTTCCAGAGCTGCGTTTAATTAAAGCGCGCTGGATTATGTCTAATTACTCCAAATGTTGTGTTACAGAATACATTATAATGATTATATTTTCTACTCATCGGCCGCGTTGCATTACGCTCTAACAGGTTGAGAGAGGAAATTGTTGTATAGCAATTATTCTGAGTGTAGCATTACGCTTATAGGGGGAACATTTTGTCTCGGAGAAATGTGAGATGAGGAAATTGTCGTACAACAATTATTTTATGCATGATATCACATCGGGTTATATTTCGTCGACGTGATATATTAGGTGCGTCCACTAATTGCAATTACGTGCTTCTTACCTACGCAAATGGCAAAAT
>SHCU01000516.1:48482-68912 GCA_004307685.1 Ceratina australensis | reverse complement strand
GACTGATTTAACATAAAAGGAAGATTTTTCTAAAATTCGCCGATTTCCGAGACGAAAAAGAGGCTCGGAATAAATAACACCTTCGGAGGTTCGTAGCTAGACGGAGTCGGTTCGGATCAAGAGAGCTCTCGTCACCTAAGATTCCACCGATAGGAGGGAATTCGGTGCCGAGATCGGTATCTATAGACTAAATGGGCCCACGAGCGGATTCGTCATTCTAACACACAGGGATCGGAAGGCCTGACCGCTGCGCGATGGACCGTCTCCTCTACGCGTCCTGGACCGCTTTAATTTATCCGGTCTGACACCGAGGAAGCGCGAACTGTTCTGACCGCTCGAATTGCCGGACTAATTCCAGCCTAAGGACCACCGTGAAATCAGACCGATCAGCTTACTCAATTTTTATTTCTCAATTCTTCTCTTTGGTAATTATATTCAGATCGTTCGATAAACTAATTGATTATCGTTTTAAAACTTGTGTAGGTATATTAATAAGCAGTTCCTTCTAAGCATGGGTAGATCAATATCCTTATGATCGAGGCATGTCTTACATGATACAAGATATCAATCCACTTCTGTCAAATATGCATATTTCCCAATCAGGTCAAGCATATTTATCTGAGACATTTTACATGTAGCTTGTTTTTTAAATATGCCCTATCAACGTAACTCTCACGATACGACCAAACGCATCGACACATGTGTCCTACCTGTTTGTTAGCCTTGACAACTCCCGTTTACAGGACCCCGCAAAAACTCGTGTATCCTCGCGTGAAGTCCACTTACCTGTAATTAGCCCTACATAATATTCGTCCGCTAATGAAACTCAAGACCGGTTTTAATTATCCACATGTAATATTCTAATCTCCTAATCGATCGAGCAAGCGATCTGTTACGTCAGCTGCAAGAAAATGTGGTCGCGAAAACATACGGTTTTCTGTATGTACGCGTAAAAAGATTTATATATCCTAACCTCTCACGAAAATATAGTTTTAAACATTGAGCTTTACAATTATTTTATATGATTTCAATACAAATTTGTGTAAGAGATTCATTTCACAGTAATTAGTCCGGCGTGATTATTATGCGAGACGTACACATAAAAAGATTTATATGTCCTAACTTTTCACAAACATACAGTTTCAAATACTGAGTCTTACAATTATTTCATATGATTTTAATAAAAATTTGCGTAAGAGATTCATTTCCCAGCAATTAGTCCGGCCTGATCGTTATCGGAGACGTACACATAAAAAGATTTATATGTCCTAACTTTTCACAAACATACAGTTTTAAATACTGAGTCTTACAATTATTTCATATGATTTTAATAAAAATTTGCGTAAGAGATTCATTTCCCAGCAATTAGTCCGGCCTGATCGTTATCGGAGACGTACACATAAAAAGATTTATATGTCCTAACTTTTCACAAACATACAGTTTTAAATACTGAGTCTTACAATTATTTCATATGATTTTAATAAAAATTTGCGTAAGAGATTCATTTCCTAGCAATTAGTCCGGCGTGGTCATTATGCGAGACCGGCTGCAATTATCCCCGCTTAATATTCGAATCGTGCTAATTTATCGGGCGATCGCATTGGCAACCGGTTACGTCAGCGTAGGAAAACGCGACTCGCGGTTTATTTACCGATTAGAAAAGGCTCTGATTGATCGGCGCGTCTTGTCGCTGCGGCTTTACACGACTGACAAAAATAGATTAAGCTCATTAGATGCATTAGCCGCGCGAGTATACTTGGCCAGCGGTCGCGGCTCGCTTCGAATCGCTATTTATTAGCGTCGAATCCCATCGCGGTTACTGTGCGTTCCGCACCGGGTATGCCGTTTATGGGAGGGACTTGAGTCACACTCGACGGCAATTTCTCTCGGATCGAACGCCGCTTTGTGATCGAGCATCGACTCTTCGGAGTTTCACTTCACTCGATAAATTATATCATACAATTTTCAAAAATAATGTATTATTATATTTTTTATTTACCAGAAATTAAGGTCTGTGTTAGATGTATGAAATGTATGCCTGGTCCAATTGATAGCTCACAGAGATAGGTGCAAATAATTGAATTCAATCCAAATATTCAATTTTTATATATATAATTTATTTTTAGTAATTGCTTTGAGATGTTTGAATGAGGAAATTTTAATATAATGTATTATTATATCTTTTACTTAACAGACATTACTGCCTTTGCGTCGGATATACAAAATGTATGCCTGGTCCAATTGATAGTTTACAGAGGTATATGTAAGTAATTGAATTCAATCCAAATTTTCAACCTCTTTTATATATCTAATTTATTTTTAGTAATTGCTTTGAGATTTTGGAATGGGGAAATTTTAATAGAGATCAAACCAACGTGTAAGCGTTGACTCGTGGTGGACTCGACACCTGTTTCTAAAAGCACAGGATCTTAGCAGCCGAAGTTTCCATTCAGTCCCCCGAATAAATCCGTGCGCGAATCCATAAAGGAAGGGCCTGTAAGATGTACCGGGTTTCGAGAAGAGAGAGAGAGAGTGAGAGGGAAAGAGACGGGCCCGAGTAGGGCATTGTCGACGCTTCGTGTCTACAGCTCACGCTTCGTCGGTTACAAATAGGGGAGGAAGCCGGTGTTCGCCCTTCGGAAACGGGGACTCGCGCGCAAGAGAACCACGTATCCCTCTTGGAAGTCGAGGCGAAGAAGCGAGGCAGAAAGAAAATAGAAGAGGGAACGAGAACCGATAGATAGGCGCGCACCGTGGAGTAACGCAAGGGAGAGGGAAGAGAGCGAAGCTCGAAACTAGCTGCACAGAGAGCCTAACGTCCTAACCCAATACAGGCTATTAGGAGGAATAACCTGGCCTATGGCGAGTCGGTAACCCTATATCCTGGTGGCGGCGGCTTTTGATGTGCGCCGAGTCTCTCCACCTTCGCCCCCGGTGCTCACCCACCGCCGTGTTCCCTCGTGGTCCATCCACCGGGGGACAGGCTACAAGAGTCTCGAATACCTCTCTCCGGATACTCCTGGTGTCCGATCACCGCGAGCGCTCCTCGAAGAAGGGAAGATACCATCCTCTATTCTCTTCCCGTCTCTGTGTATGCGTCTCCCCGTCGCCCCGTGTATATTCGGCGATCGTGTGTGTTCTCCTCGTCTCCCAACGAACCGCGACCTTCCTTCACTTACTTACCCGCCGCGACGACGTCCCCTTCGGTTATAAATGCGAAACATCGCTCGTTCGGACTTCTGATACAGGATGCACCCTCGATGCCGGGGGACACGGTCCCTTCCGCTGCCCTCTGGTAACCAGGTTCACAGAGATTCCTCCCGAACCTCTCTCATTGTTCCCTGCTTCTTTTTCAACCGAAACGTTTTAACAAAAAATTACTAAGTACACGAAAGTTCATTCGTAGTAATATTGTTGAAATTCAAAACGGCACAGAACGGTCCTCAGTGGAAGATCTTGTTTGCGTGGGTCCTTTTTTAGTTTGACCTTGAACTCCATCTTCAAGGTCATTTTAATCTTCAATTCCTCGACACCCTTTTCTCCCTCACCTTGTATAATAATTGTATACCTTTATAAAAGTGGTAATATTACTGAAATTCGTGGGTCTCTTTTCAGTTTGACCTTGAATTCCATCTTCAAGGTCATTTTAATCTTCAATTCCTCGTCCTTGTATAATAATTGTATACCTTTATAAAAGTGGTAATATTACTGAAATTCGTGGGTCTCTTTTCAGTTTGACCTTGAATTCCATCTTCAAGGTCATTTTAATCTTCAATTCTTCGACACCCTTTTCTTTCTCACCTTGTATAATAATTGTATACCTTTATAAAAATTCAATATAATAATAATACGTTTTAGGGGTCAACGGTACGATAAAATGACGGACAATTTGGATTCCATTTTGAGTCTGAGAGGCAGAGGACAGTAGGCTCCGGTTTCCGCGAGGACGTGGTCTTCCACGTCTCTGAGCATGTTTCGCTCGGTCTCCGATTTCGAGGAAGCACGCCGAGGTTTCGGGGATCTTTACGGGCACGGCTTAATGGCCGGGTATGCGGTTAATGGACACAAACACCGCCCTCGAACTGGTTATGTCTCATTTACCGATTAAGATTACATGACACGGACCGTCGTGCCGGACTTTTATTTCCCCCCGGCTCTGTCGCGCTCGCTCTGTCGCTCCGCGATGCTGCTCCGGGAACATCCCCGCGCTCTTTCGTTAATATTTGATCTTCTAGCGGCTACCTCGGTGCTCGTTAATGTTAACGCCTTCTCCTCTCTTCTCACGGAATCTTGTAAATAATTAACGGCCCCGGGTGACATATATATATAAGACGGAATTGATATCTCGATGATTGCCTCGCAGATATCCCTCTTATTTTTTATTTGGAAACCGTACACCTTATTCGGCGACTGATAAGACGCGGATTAAACGAAAACGCTTTTAAGAGGTTCATGAGGCGTGAAAGTAAACGAGGTTACGCAGTTGACAGACATCATTTGGGACACTTGGCTGGTAATTGGTACGGGTACACGGAGATTCGCCCCGATGGAAGTTTAAGATCGTGTCACCATCTACGGCAGCTTGTACGTGTTGATAAGCGGCCGTATTACGCGTGTACGATTCGCGATTATTCGTCGCCGGCCGATACCGGGAGACGAACAGGCTTTAAACATCCTCCAGGTGAAACTGGATCTCTTTATTACGCGGTTCCGTGGAATTGAATGAAATCGAGGTTAACACGATACCCTTCTATCTTAACGCTAATTGAAGATAAGCCGGGAGAAACTATTTCGCGTTTATGCCCCGGCCTGTTAAACGGTCGAGATTAATTAATATTTTGTATGTGATACGCGAAGAATATTTATGTACCGGTAACCGCAGCTGTTAATTAAATCCTCGACGACGTTGTCGCAGCGTATCGAACGTTTTACTCGACGTTCTCGCGATGTAAATACGATGCTAACTAGAATTTATATGATAATCTATACTTTCCGTGGGACGTGTAAAAGTATATTTCAATTTTCCTGTAAATTCCACCTGTCTTATTACTCGATTGGCATTTCATTCTTACAAATGTATTTTCGACGCGGATCGCTTGACAGATTGGGATCAGTAAAATTGCTCGCGAACAGCAGTTGAATATTTCTTAATTATTTTCACATTATCGCGCGATCCTAATCGTATATCTGTTCGAAGTGATGTACGTGAATTGTCATCGTGCCACGAAGACCTAAAAACCACGAAGTACCGGTAGAATATAAAAATATTTGATTGCGAGCCGGAGTGAAACGTGCGATAACGAAACTCGTTGCGTTCTCTCCTAACCGGCAGTTGCGCACCGGATGCGACGATTATCCGCGGCGATACACAAGCGCGAGTCGATCGTTAAGGAGATGTGTCGGTCGCGGCTCGAGTCGTCGCGTTCGTGGAAACTGGCTACTAAGTTCACGTGAGACCTTCTCTCTATACGTCCGCTCACGCCGTCGGACGACGCTCCTTGATTGGATGCAGATTACCACTGATGGAGTTGTGCCTGATCTCTTCCCAATAGAGGCGCCGCGCCGGTTATGGCACTTCGAGTTTTGCACCTGCAAACCACCTATGCCCTTTATCTACAGTTTTCAAGGTAAGAGATGATAGAGAAAATTATTTAAATTATTTTTAATTTAAAAATTGTTGAAAGGAAAAATTAATTTGTATGTAAAAAATTCGTCAAGCACGGTTTGCATTTGTTTATTTTATTCAGAATGTTGAGTCGCTGCAAACCTCTTCTGCTCTTTATCTACAGTTTTCAAGGTACTTGCAGAGATGAAGAAAAAATTATTTAAATTATTTTTATCTAAAAATTGTTGAGAGAAAAAATTAATTTGCGTGCAGAAAATTCGTCAAACATGGTTTGCATTTATTCATTTCATTCTGTTTGTTGAGTCGATTCAGTAATTCATTATATATTATATTTATATTTATTACGAAGTTTCTAAAAGGTTCCATCGTTCCTGCTGTGAAATCCAGTATGAATACTACCAGCGATATTTGTACGATCAAATTGCTTTCGTTTAAATATATCGGTCACCCGATGTTAATCCGTGGATCGAAGCGGAGTTATCACCGATACCCGAAATCTTCGTCCTTCCTGGTGAACCTTACCGCTATACTCGGCGAGGGGTCAGAGACGAGATCCATCCCGCGAGCTCGTAAAAGCTCGTCATTATTTATAATTTTCCGCTTGGTCGCCTCGACGAGCCCTGGCACCCTTCTGTGTTTCGAAGGCTTGAAAGAATAGCTGAGGCGGCCGCTTTTCTTCTTGCACTCGTTCTTCGAGGTAGCAGCGACGGGACAAGGAAACGAAAGGAAAAAGAGGAGGGAAATACATAAAAGGAAAAGGAATCGTTGGGGAAAAGAAAGAAAAAAATTCAGGTAGGGGCTGGAGGGGATTCCGTTTCGCCCCCGCAACGGCAGGCGAGAGATGCCCGTCTCGATAATACTTGAGACAATGACCGAACCGGCGTGGCATCGTTACTCCGGTACGATGGAAACACCGCGCGCGATGGGGACACTCTTACACCTGGAATCAATTTATCAAAGACCAAGAGAGGCGTCGTCAACTCAGAATTCCGGCGTTCCTTCCGCGTATGTATTGTTGCCAGGCTCCGTAACGATGCGGCGCGACGTCTACGTCGTCGTCGTTATTCAATGGAAGCAATCGCGGAGGAACGGTTTCCTCTTTCGCTACATCGTTTCCGACGCCCAGCCTCTTCAATTCGGCCCGTCGCGACCGCAACTTCACGTGCTTCATAGAAATATAATAAAAAGTATATGATATGGATTTAATAATTTTGTGAATATTTGTGTAAGGAATGTATCCTTAGTATAATTGAATTTCAGTGTTCTATTATAAAAATCAGGTCAGTAAGTCAGACTTCAAATTATACTATTAATCCTTTGCACTCGAGAAATTTTTACACAATTATTTGGTGAATTTCTTACTTTTATATCTTAAAGACGAACATTTTGTTCAATGAGTTCTGTGTTATTTTATATGGTATTATATTACATGATTATGATATAAAATTGTCATTCATTTCTGTTCGATTTCCTAAATTAATATAATTATATAGAAACTAATCAAGAAAGTGTGAATAATAACATTGAATGTTGTTTCTTTGTTATTTTAGGTAGGATTAGTAATTACCTTGAATTATTGTATTGTATTTTTGTACAAAATAATAAAATTCTTTGTTACTTCAGAGAAACAATTCATGTTATTCATGAAAGAAAACCCTATTCAATTACAAATCTACAATTATAAATCACAATTATATTTATTTATTGTATTCGATCCAGTTGACATCCAACAACACGTTTGAACTCAATACAAAAAATCTTACAATTTTATAAAATTCCTATTTGAATTAATTACCCATTAAAATCGAAATAAACTATAAGATCGGAAACTGTGTGACTGGACAGAGTCTCGCGATTTCACAGATGCGACCGGCTGATTAAATCGCAGTTTGAAGGGGCGCGAGGCCTCGGACACACGCACGTACGTGAGTACAGGTCAGCGGTGGGCTTGACCAGCGAACGCGGATAACGAGAGCATGCGGAGAGGAAACGTCGAACAAACATCGCTCGTCTCGGAGCTCGTTAGGACGGCCTACGCGAAGCGGTTTCACGCGAGTTCCCCGCGTTCGTTTCTCTTTTGTTGCCACCTCCGTGGACCTCACCCTGCTGCTGTTCGTCACCGGCCCTCGAGAGAGAGAGAGCAGCCTCGCCATCTCGATTCCTTCAAACCTCTGACGCGATGTTAATCACATCATCCGGTTCGTGTTAGCTGCTGATTTCTAGGAGATTACTCGATGCCAGAATATGAGATACAAAAGTATTATTATTGTGTTCGATTTTTATTTTTACTTTTATTTTAAATGATTGGTGATGAACGAATGTATGATGATGATTTTTATTTTGATTTTAAAATGAAAATGAAAAATGTCAAACGAATCAAAGCTATATTACTAATTAACTTATGTCATGATAAAATAAATATGATTTTTATTTATTAATTCGATTCGTTGTTTTAACACGTCGAGAAGCTGAGCCGGGGCACATGTTTGCATGATTTTATATTTTCAGCAAAGTGAATTTCCCATCGTGATTGTCTCCGGAGCAGTGTTCCACGGTTGCGATTTCAGGCGAGCGTCGCGATAGGGGTGTTGGCGAAGTTTATTTGAATAAAACCGACGTAAAGGACGATATCGCCGCTCGGGTTTATGCATTCGCGTATAACACGAGTCGTTTCGCTTTTAATGATCGCGCGTAAAACATTCGGCCTTGATTAAACGAGACGTCGTCGAGTTCGCGTCGCGCCGTTCGACGAACCACCTGCACTAACGGGGTAATCGCGGATTTTATTTTTCTGTCGCACAGATTTTCCCTCCGTTCCGATTGCAAAAGCGTTTATTCCCGCCGTCAATAATTCACCTGAATCGGAAACATTTTGTTTATTAACGTAGACATAATGTAAATGCAATGTGGAATCTGATACCGGTAACATAATTGATCGTAGCTGCCCGTGTTTTCAGTTAGCCGGTTGCGTTAATTACCCGCGCGTCTCGTTGACAGCCGCGAGTAACAACCCATAAATTTTCATCGCGCGTCCTGTTCGAATCTTGCCGCGGCGAATAATTGAACGACCGCGAAGAAGCGCTCGGCCACCTGTCGAGACAGCATCGTTGAATGAGTAATGCGTGTCACGGACGGGAGCTTAACTGGACCGGCTGTGTAATAAAACATAGCGCGTTTACGATTAGCCAAACATCCTCTGAATTATTGCCAGGGGCCAAATTAAACGATTCGTGTCCAATGTACGTACGTACCGTCGAATGCCCGGCTCCCTTATCAACGTGTAACGTGTCTAATCGATTCGCAATGAAACGGTAATTTCTGGGGTACAACAAAAAAGGATTTGTAGTTTAATTGAGTTGTCTTGAAAATGGTCATTGCTTAAAAATTTAAACAAGGTTTTTTAATATTTACTGTGTTGTCTTTTCATTTTGAAGATAATTAAAAATTAGTAAATGATGATACAGTAGTATATTTTTAATTCTATTTAAGTATACATGGACGTGGACCATTTTTAATTTAAACGACTCAATTACAATTCAGACATTTTTATAAATACGTAGTTTAATTGAGCCGTCTTGAGAATGGCCATTTCTTAAAAAATTGAACAAGGTACTTTAATATTTAATATACCATCTTTTTATTTTGAAGATAGTTAAAAATTACTAAATAATGATACAGTACTATCCCATACGTAGATTTTTAATTCTATTTAAACATAAATGGACTCAACTAAAATTCAGACATTTTTATAATTGTCATACACGATTATATATATATAATTGTGTATTGTTGAAGCGAGTATGGAAAAATGACAGATTGACATTTTGATGCGGAGGCAGGCGTGATTTCGCTGGCGCGTTAGTAGCGGGCGTTCGCGTGGCACTTAAACGGGCGAACAGGGGCCCAGGGGCGGACACGGGTATAAATTGAAATTTACGAAGTTGCCGGTGGAATCGCGTGATACACCCATGTTTTCGCTTCTTCGTTTTTCTGGCGTGGCAGCGGAGGAGCCGGCGATCACGGCGAGGAATCTCCGAGTACCGTGGTATAGACACGGAGGGTACCTTCAGGCGCACCAGCTCTTCGTTCCCTTTTCATTCACCACCTCGTCGTGTCTCGTAATTCTCGTTTCGCACGTTTCACCGGCTAAATTAACGTCAACCGTAATCGGCGCCGTGGCTCACGACCGTGCCACCACGGAATCGCTGACCTTCCACGCCACGCCGATAATTTATCCCCATTGTGCGAAGCCCCTCTCTCCTTCCTTCTTACTCCGTGGCAGCTTGTTGCGCAACACCTCCCTCGGCACAACCGGAAACGGGCCGACCCTCGAACGATCCTCGATTGAAAGGGGAAGATGAAGAGGACGAAGGTCGTGGCAACTATCTCCACGGAATTTCGGTCCCGATACTCCTTCAGATCTGACTTTTGATGCCTGCGACATCGAGAGTTCATATATTTAGCCCTCCATGGGCCGAATTTTTGTTTTAAATCCGAAAAAATTGGAAGAACAAAAAATCAACAATTATAAATCTATATATGCAAACGAAAAAAATGTTTTTGCAATTCACAATATATTCACTATGTGATCTTCAGGTAAAAACAACTTATAATGTTTGAATCTGTATATAAAAGCTTAAAATATCGATGAGTTAAAATGTGACCTGAAAGTAACACAGGCCTATAGAGGGTTAGCTTAACACGTTATCTCACCGAAAATAGTGCAAGTCCAGTTTTTGGTGTTTCGAGAGAATTTATATGACCAATTTTGAATGAAAAACATTGACGTTTCGTAACCTATTAAATAAAAAGTTCGCGCTAAATTAATCTCATTTTTTTCTCATAAACTGACCTACACCACACTGAAAATAAATGGCCCAAATATTAGAGTGGTACCTTCATGAAAATTTTGTTTCAACGGCACGTTCCACCAATTAATAACAATTTACTTCGCGCTGATAAGCAGAATTCATAATCACATTTATCGGTAAGATTTCACCCGATGCGGTTTAATGCTCGCATTAATTAAACACGTTAATTTGCAATAATTATATTCGAAGATTCCGAATAACACGACTTAAGAGTAAAACAATAAACGGTTTTTATTTCCAATTAATACCGTATACACTCGCAGCATCTGAGGAGCTATTCGTAACGCCATAAAAGATATGATAACGGCCGTAAAAAAGTATCTTGCGTGGCTAATGGACTTCCAGCGAGGTCGTTATCATTCAAATTCAATCTGATATTAACCGGTGAAGAATAAATTACTAAGGCAATCGCGTACGATCTTCCAGGCTCGCGCACCACCGTCCTCCGCGCGTAATTTATGGCGCATCGGGCAGCGATTTATCGCGATTTTATGGTTCACCACGACTTTGATCGCGGCTTGAGTACTGGCCCGGCCGGGTCCGAGCCACGCGCATTAGCCGAACGGCAAACAATTAACCCTTAATGGCGACAGTAACACGTTACACCCTGTATTGCGCGTCGGCTCGCTAGATATTTAATGTCCTTCCTCGTAATTTCACATCCACCCCGTCTCGCCGCTGAAATTCCCTCGCACTGTCTTCATCTTCTTATAACAAGTGACATCAGTCATTTTTAAATTAGTGTCCTTATGTCATCAAGTTGATAACAGATATATTTTTGACTAACGATAAGGGGCGAGTTATGGAACGTACGGAGGGATGAACGGATATTTCCATTTTGATGGACCATTTTAATTTCTCCAGAATTTTTCGGAAGCTATGAAAGATAGAGAAAAATGTTTCGGATAGAAGTTGCCCAATTTCGATAGGGAAATATACTCATGACTTTGCCTTTGATTTTGGAGGTCATGTTCAAGGTCATTTAAAGGTCAACTTTGGTATCTTAAATAGAAACCCCTATTTTTGACCTCAGATTCGGTAAGAGCAAGAAATTCGACGTCCAAATGAGGTATCATAGCCGTGGTCCAGGTGACCCCCAAGATCACGTGGAGGTCACCACGAAAATCATATCTTTTCAGTTTCACACCGTTCCATTCCGAGATCAAAGCCAAAGTCACGAGAGAAATTGCATGTGAGAAATTCTACTGGGGAAATTAAAATGGTCCACCCTGTACATCTGATTTAAAAAATTGATAATTTACTAAAAAATTCTTAACCCTCGAATTTAATATCGCGTGTTGATATTTTTCTGCTGCCGATTCGGCGACGAGATCGAGCAGCGTGACAGTGGCTCGCTGACAATAAGCTCGCCGGAATATTTCGAGCTAATTGTCAGAAGGTTATCGGCGATCTCATTATACGCATACCAGCTGCGTGTATCCGTTACGTTACGGTTGTACACGCGGGCTGCGTCTTCGCCTCCTGCTCCGTCGTCGTCCGAGCGGAAGACAGCGAGGAACAGCGTTCGCGCGAGAAGGAGAGGAGAGGCGCGCGGGGACGATTCTACACGGGCGAACGTTCCCTACGCTCGTTTAGTTGGTTCGCGCGAACGAGGGTGATGTCACCGTGCCTGTTCGATCCGCTATCGCGAATTTTAATGATGGTGCAAATGTCTCCACGGACCGACGCTATATTATCTCGGAGTTTAGGCCGGATGCGAGGCCGCCCACGCTCGGACCCGGCCACCATTCCTTCTTCTTCTTCTTCTTCTTCTTCGTCTTCTTCGCCAAGCTACTTATACCCGTCCGTCTGTCCGGAATTTTGGCCTTTGTCTCTTCGGCCCCCAGGTTCTCCTCTCATTCACGCATCTCCCTTGATGCGTTTTTCATTAGACTCGTATTCACTCGATTCATATGATCAAAAATAAAAATGCTGGACTTTCACGAGTTGCGTATCATATAATTTTTGATTAATTTAGAGCTAACTTTTTATTTATCACTGTATTTAACCCTTTGCACTCGAGAGGTGACTCTCACCATCTGTTTTATAAAATAATTGTTACATAGGTAAATAATCACTGCTTCAATATATTAGGTGAACCGAAGAGTAATCAACATCGTTCCCAAATTCCTTGCCTATACACTTTTCCTATGCGATGTAGATGATCCTGAACTGTAGACCATTCGATCTTTGATGATAATTCCCTAATATTAGTTTGATAGTTTGATAAGTTAGATAGAGATGAGGACGATAGAGTTAGAGTTTCATCCAATTTTGATTACTTTCTGGTTTACCTAATATTATTGATTGAATTAAACCTAATTATTATAAAATTCATATACATATTAATTTTAAAAAATGTTGTAATAAAAAATTATTAATAATTTTAACACATTAATTTGCATGTAAGAAATTTATAAAATACTTGTGGACAAATTCTTCGAGTGCAAAGGGTTAAAAATATAATGTATGAAATTCATAAAGTACTTGTGGAAAAATTATTCGAGTGCAAAGGGTTAAAAAGTATTATGTATCTTTCGATCCTGAAAACGTACTGGAAATTAATTAAAGGATTCGCGGTAAGCCGCGTTTCCCTAAAAGGAGACGCAGTTTCCGGAACACAATCGTATCACCGGTTCCGCGCGAATCCGCAAGGCAGAGTGGAAACGAACGTCGCGTCGGGTGTATCACTACGGCTCGTTTGCGATTCCCCCGAGGGTGACGGGGTAGGTACCCGTGGGACGCGTTCACGGTGCCGCGTACCACAGGATTTTGCCGCCGTTTCAGCGCGACGCATTTACATTCCCGTGACTACCGTTAAACGCGGATACAACTTCCTCCGAAGGATCCTCGAACGCGGCATGAATATTCGAGGCTTAATATTTTTTGACACGTGTAACTCCATACCCGGTGGCCGTTAATGGACATACCGCGTACGCGTTATGCAGATTCCCGATGCTGAACTAACGATGAACCCTCGTACGGTTGAACGATTCGTATCGAATATAAAATGGACCGTTTATTCGGAAAATGATGCAAGTCCAGTTTTTAGTGTTTCTAGAAAATTCAAATGGCCATCTTTTGTTGGTCAATTTTAAATTGAAAGCATTGACATTTTGTAAGATATTCAAGAAATATTCCAATTTTTCCATTTGAAATCCGATAAAATTTCTGTGCAACATGGGTCTATTTTTTATCTGAAATTCTGTACCTCGAAGAGTTAATGTGATAAGTCCATGCATGATCTGTATCTCAGATATACGATGTCTCATTGGTTTTATGCTCATAATACGTATCGACAAATTGAATCGACGAAACGCGAGCCTCGGACCCGCGAGATGGATATCCTCCTCGCGGCTGAAAATATTTCATAAATGCACGATGGGACTATTTGAGCCGAGTCCAACAGCAACGGATTTAATTAACTATTACTGTTTCATTATGTTTCTACATAATGTCATATCTTTATTAATAAAAATATCCCAATTTTGTTTCATTTAAATCCGATAAAATTTCTGTGCAACGTGGGTCTATTTTTTATCTGAAATTCTGTGCCTCGAAAAGTTAATGTGATAAGTACATGCATGATCTGTATCTCAGATTTACGATATCTCATTGGTTTTATGTTCATAATACGACAAATTGAATCGACGAAACGCGAGTTTCGGACCCGCGAGATGTATATCCTCCTCGCGGCGGCAATAAGAGCGGCTGAAAATATTCCCACATCGGCGAATTCTTTTGAATCGGGCCGAAGGATCTCGGAGAATTTCCAGGCGGTGCTCTCGATCTCCGCGCGAAGCCAATCACGCTCTCCCGAGGCAATCAACGACCGTGCTCCCGTAGGACACCGCGACCGGTCTCGCTGAATTATTCAGTAGACGTCGTCCGCGAGAGTTTGCCGGATTTGTAGCGCGACCGCGCGTTCGCTCGGCTGCTCGCTCGCGCGCACCCCTCTTTCACAAAGAGACGCGACGGGAAAAGAGAGAGCAGAAACGCCTAGGAATGTTTGACAGCCCGTCACCGGTTTACTCTCCGCGTCTATACGACTATGGATGAATCCTCCTGCGACGCTCCCACGATCCCGGGATTCGCAATTTCGAACGCCGTCGCCTCCGTCGCTGGTACCCCTCGTTCGCCGAGGATTAAAAATGATTCGCGCGATTGAAATCCGCGTTCAAGATTCTAGAGGGTTTAGGGAACTCCGTGACGAGAAGACATACCGTCGTAATATTCGAGACCACGAATTATCCACATCGGCACAACGAACCCTAAATGGTTTATAAAAAATCATTTGGATACGTGAAGAAACTTTAATGGACGTACGTAAATGTTACATCGATTTTTGCTTCTTCTTGAATCAATAGTCAAACGAGGCGATAACAGTTCCTGAGAATAAGAATTAAAAATTATTCGTGCGATTGAAATCCTCGTTCAGGATTCCAGAGGGTTCAGAAAACTCCATGATAAGAATTGATACCGTCACAAATTCGAGTCGACGAATTATCCATAGCGATACAACGAACCCTAAATGGTTATTACAAAATGATTTGAATACGTGACGAAATTTTAATGGACATACGTAAATGTTACATCGATTTTTGCCTCTTCTTGAATACTCGAACGAGGCGATGACAACTCCTGGGAATAAGGGTTGCGGACATTAGCTGGTCCGGTACCTGTCCGAGCCACAATCGCATTTTCGCCGACGTTCGATCTGTTTATACACGATGCCGGACACGCCCGACAAATATTTTCCTTGGCGAAATTCTTCTAACGTACCCGCAGCATGGGGCGACGATAATGCCCGGCAACCGGGATTACCGGCCGCACAAGCGCGTTTTAAACAACCCTCTCTCCCGCTCCGTCGTTCTTCGTCCGTGCGACGCAAGGTGAAACAACTTTCCGACCGTGTGAATAATCGACCGGTCTCTTCGGAACGGCGAAAAATCCTTTTCCTCGAAACTCGAGATTCAATCAGTCCCGCCCAAATGACGTAGTGCATGTCTTATACTTTTTATTAATAATAATAAACGAGTTAGTTTCTCTCTGTAAAGTAGAGTTGATTATTATTTCCAAGGACTATTTACAATAATTACAAAGTTTACCTGTAGAGTAAAGAATCGACAATTAAGTTTATTACTATCAATTTCTTAATCTCCGCAACTGTAATTCTTTTAATCTACTTTTCCAATGTATCCTCTCTCTCAAATTAGTTTATCATTCAAGTAAAAAAAATCTTAGTTTCTTTACATATATTCATAGATTTTTTCGATTATCGTTTTCCATAGACTTGCATTGTTAAAATAAAATCTATAATAAAAATAAAATTCTCTTCTTATATTTGAAGAAGTAGAATGCAACAGTCGATAGCGAGTGAAAACTGGCTCAAATTTCAAAAATATCGCGTCAGCGAGCGTTTCGGGCAGGAAATCCCGAGTGTCAGGGTTGGTCGGACGCTCGTTAATCTTTTTTACGGCGCGTGGAAGAAGAACTTGCGGTTTCTCCCCGTGGCGGGCGACGAAGGAGGCGCGTCCCGCGCTAATAAATAATTTCTCGCGTGGTCCCTGTAGATCTGGCGATGATAACCCGGCTGAAATACGTCGGACACGAGCCTTCGGGGAGGCAAACATCTCGCGGCTCGGTTCGTTCTCTTCTCCGTGCGTGCACGCGTGGTTAGTTAATCGCGAAGAAAGGGGTGGACACCTACGCGCGATGACTCTCGGCTCGAAGTGATAAACGAGTGCTCCAGAATTAAATTCGACCGACGCTTTTAAGGGTTGAAATAGTTTTTTCCTATTTTCATGCGGAAAGTTCGAGTTTGCGCACGCCTTTGCGTGTAAGTTCTCAATGTAGATAAGTTGAAGTGTCTAAATTCTTGTTAACCCTTTGACCACTGTTGACGCCTATTGGCGTCCAAATAAAATTTGGGAAAATTTCGCTGCACCCAGTGGATATCGCGAGTGAATTCATACCGTACCATACGGCCAGTACATGCCAAAGTCTGCCGTAGTCAAAGGGTTACGATTGCCATTTTAATAATATGATACAGAAGAATTTAAGGAGGGTCATTTTAGCCATACGTGCTATGTTTACTATGTTTAGTTTACTCGCTTCAAAATGGAACAGCTTCTTTAATATAGAATCAAAGGATTTAGTTTCTTTTAAGAAACCATAAGAATAAATTTCTAAATTTTAATTAAGCAGTAGGCAGAGCTGTTAGGAATTCATGCGTCGAGCCATGGAACAGGACAAAATTGATACTCCTTACATTTAAATGACGTTTAATGTTGGTATTGATAGTTCCGCTTGGCATCAGTGTGAATTAAGATTGCAATTTTAATCATATGGTTGAACCATTTTAGTTTTATTCTTATTTCTTACAGAAGAATTTAAGCAGGCTCATTTTGACCGCGTGATTAGTGTTAACCATAAAACATGTTTAGTTATTATTACTTATATTTTTTTCAATTACCAACCATATGTTTAGTGTTAATAAAAAAGAACCAGCGGGCCAGTGAAAAACTTGATTTTCTCTCACAGGTACACATTGAATTAATTTTTATATTTATTCACCGAAAAATGATTAAATTATACTGGAGGTTCGGTAAAGTGAAGGGCGGCGCCGAGGACGTCACGAGAGAGTCCTCGACCTCCGTCGCGGACAGGACGAGTTATAAATTTGACCCGGGACGTAGGAGCATACGTCTCGCAGCGTGGGCTCATCTAGAAACAACGATGCAGATGTACTCCCCGCGTTTCTCCGCGCGACGCGTTCATCAATATCGCGGGTGGAGTAAGTAATCCCGTCAAACTTCCCGGGCTCTCTTCGCGCCGCGGGTTCGATTAAAATTATTTATACACGCATGTACCGCGGGGGAATAAGTGATCGCGAGAAGAAGACGCCGGTGATAATAAAAATAAAAATTATTTATTGGTTACAATCCCGTTCGGCCGACGGGAAATTATTCATTTTTAATTGAACGAGTTTCGATCGTAGAATGATTCCTACCCGGGGAGATACGGTTGCCTGAGCAATTATACTCGGAGAAAAACGAGCTCGTTAGCTTTTCCGCGAGATCGTTTCGGATATATGCGGTAAAATTAGACGGGAACATCGGGAAGCCGTTCCCCCTAACCGTTTCCCTCCGTTATATCCTTATCGCATCCCGGGTATCAGTGTTAATTTAATTGATGATCCGTCGCCGGTAAGCGAGCCGACGCCGAGGTTTTCTCACGTGGCTACGGGCGGCGCATCAACGGATACTCGTGGTAAATCCTGTTATCTCGTTCGCATAAAGTCTCTTTCAACCCATAATCGGGCCACGGTGTAACATTTCTATTCCGGAACGCCTCGGGCGGGTACGAAGGAGAGAAAGGAGGGAAAAGAGAGAAAAAAAAAGTAGCCGTGGCTCCCTCGAGGAACGCAGGTAGATCCGCGATAATACGAGGAAGAGAAGTCTAATCGGCGAACACGTACGGGCCGAGCGATTTATCAAACGAATGTATTCTAACGCGTTTCCTTCTGCTCCTGCCCCCTGCCTCTCTTCCTTTTCCTCGGCGATCACCTCCGTGCGCGCGTTTCTTATCTTTCATCGTACATTAAGTCGCATTAAATGGGCCGTGCTCTCGAGGCCTCCCCCGAGGTAGAAGAACACTCGTTGAACCCTTAATTGCCGGCTTACGCTCTTAAGCACTTTGTTCGGCCTCAGGGCCTCAAGGTTCTCCGCGAGCGTAACCCACTCGACTATTATTTAGCATCCGTTGAAACATGGAACGCCTGGATCATTTCTTGACTAGACAAAAAACGGTGTAAGATACCGTTTCTCAGAAACGTTTTCTACCGATGTCACTGAGTTAGCAATGTAGATAAGTTGAAGTGCCCTAATTCTCGTTACAGTGATCCCATCGACCGTCGAGTACTTCAGTCTCACTGATACGTACAAACGCGACCAGAAGATTATTATACCCTGTCAGAAATAGGAATTAAGAGTTCAACCACAGCTCACGGTCTATAAATTCTGCCTAGAATATTTTAGATAGAAGATTTATAGATATAATTAGAATAGATTTATAGATAGAAATAGAAATATTGTATATGGAATATTTTAGAAAGAATTCTTCTAGATGTCAAGAAGTTACCAATCTAGATGAAGAGTCCAAATTCTTGTTATAGAGATTCCAATGACCGTGAAGTACTTGCACCTTCTAGGAGATTGTTATACCCCATCAGATATAGAAATTAATACTTGAACCACAGCTCGAGGTGCATAAGATGTCAATGAGTTATCAATGTAGATAAATTGGCGTCCAAATTCTTGTTAAAGAGATTCTATCAACCATCAAGTACTTGGACCTCCTCGATACATAAATAGTGCTAAAAAATTATTATACCCTGTCAGAAATAGGGATTAAGAGTTCAACCACAGCTCGAGGTGCATAGGATGTCAATGAGTTATCAATGTAGATAAGTTGGCGTCCAAATTCTTGTTAAAGAGATTCTATCAACCATCAAGTACTTGGACCTCCTCGATACATAAATAGTACTAAAAAATTATTATACCCTGTCAGAAATAGGGATTAAGAGTTCAACCACAGCTCGAGGTGCATAAGATGTCAATGAGTTATCAATGTAGATAAGTTGGCGTCCAAATTCTTGTTAAAGAGATTCTATCAACCATCAAGTACTTGGACCTCCTCGATACATAAATAGTACTAAAAAATTATTATACCCTGTCAGAAATAGGGATTAAGAGTTCAACCACAGCTCGAGGTGCATAGCTTCTACAGATATCAGTTACCAATCTAGATGAACAGTCCGAATTCTTTCGACGAGGATGTCGGAGGAACGAAGAACAAGGAAACAGCGGGAAGAAGGGGAGAGAATGATCAATCGTATTAATATCGCGTATCGGACAGCCGTGGCTAGCCCGTCCACCGGGCCCCGATATGAAATCATCGCGCCGAACGAGGGAGTGCTTCGCAAATAGTACGGCATAATTGGAATCCATCCGGCAAACACGGCATCGGCCGTGCTCCAATCAATCTGTCCGCGCTCCTTTCCCGTGGCATACCGCGGCGCGCTGGTTAGCTCGTAAAAATCCCCAGGTTGACACGGTCAAGTAACCCGCTCCGGGATTTGTATGTAATTAATTGCCGCGACGACTATGAATTTTATGACGGCTCGGCAATAAAGATTGCGCTGAGCGACGCGAGTCGATGCCTCTTTTCGTTCGAAAAAAAAAGAAGACTCACGGAACCGGAGAAACGGGGGTGGTGGGGATTATGAACGCGGTCGTTGTCGAGTCGACAACGATATATCTTTCGGCGTTGGACTCGCGCGAGAGGAAATCTTGACTCCTCGCGTCGACCGATCGTGTTCTTATAACGTCTTCCTTTCTCAGCGATTCCCGAAATTAATAGCCGGCTAAGTGGCGGTTAAATTATTGCCTCGTAAATATCTCCGCGCCCTCAGGCCGGCACGTCGCGGACCGCGTTTTCCCGTTTGCGCCCTTTATTCCCCGTCTATTCCCTGTTTCTCGTACCGTCGCGACGAGGGTGCAAACGTCCCCGAAAAATTCTCGTTTTCCATTCCTCTCGGTAACTAGATACCTCTCGTATCTCTATCCGAACAACACTATTTCGAGTCTCAGAAATATTGAATTCCTTATAGCGGGTTTGACAACGCCTTTTCCTGCCAGTTTCTAATTTCAAGTGTCACACGCTTTTCTCTATGTCATTCGATCAATTCGATACACTCAGGTACCTGACTGTAACCGAACGACGAGATATAGATTCATATTGAAATGAAAATATTTAACATTTTATATTAAATAATTCTGGAATGAAACCGTCGAGCCCATCGCGATAAGGGCCAATCGGATCGAATGATCTCGGTCGGTTTAATTATTCTCTAAGTACGTTTCGACGATG
>SHCU01000516.1:0-11161 GCA_004307685.1 Ceratina australensis | reverse complement strand
GGGTTGAGCGTTCCGCGTGGTTGCGGGATCCTGGTCCGGGTAAATCCGAACAGGAAAGCAGCTCGCCGCGTTCGAGGAGATCGGGGATTTATTCGGAAACTATTGCGTGAGACGCGGGGGTAGGAATAGATAGGGAAGCAAGTTTCGGCACGGGGTATACGCGGTACGTATACGTATATATACGGTGGTTGGGCGCGCGCGGTGGAAGGGAAGAAACAGCTGGAGGAGGAAAAGGTGGTAGCGGAAAAAGGGGTGCGCGAGAGGGAACCGGTGGGACGGCGACGGGTATATATCCCGTTGTGCCCGGAGCTAAATGCTTCCACCTCTTTCGCCCCCGGGCGGGCGTCCTTCGCGGCGTGGATTCCCTCTAAACAGCTCGAAAACGCTCAAACGTAATATATTATCGGACGTATACGAGGCAACGGCGGCGTATTTATCCGGGCGAGGGGGGGAGGGTGTGCCGGCGACGACGAAGCTGCCACGTTCCGCCGGGCCGAAAGAGGGAGCCGCCGTAAAGCTGCCAGCGCAAAGTATTGCATAAATAAGTGCGGCAAGCGAAATATTCATGGCCGTGCCAAACCGTCCTTCTGCTTCTCGTCCATCCCTCCCGCCCTCCCCGTACCGTATCCCGTCGGCCACCGCAACCGAGCCCTGTGTGCTCGCGCGCAAAACCTCTTTTTCCCTTTTTTCCCCACCCGGCCGACTCCCCCGTTCCTCCGTGGACCATCAAGCTCACGGCTGAGCCGGATATCCCGCCGCGTCGTTCCTCCGCGTATAACTCACCCCCGAAAAGCGCGGATCTATTCATGAGCGTCTCTATCAGTAGCGGGCTCGTCGATAAATTTACTCCGACGGTGTATCGCGGCCCGTAGAGGGGGACGTATTTTTGCGCGCGGGCCAACCGCGCCCAGACGGAACGGTTTTCTTCGAAACCGAGGCCGAGTGCGCGCCGGCTATAAATTTCACAGCCGCGTTAAACCGACCCCGATGATTTCGTTTGATCGGCCGACGCGGTGAACCGCGCGATCCTACCTTCCTGCGCGTACAAATTTCCACCCGCGGACACCTACGCGATGATCCGAGAAGCGATCGAGTTAACTATTTATTGTTGGATCCCGGGAGGAGGAATTAAGCACAACACTTAATTAACACGTTCCCTGCCAGACCGTTTTTTGAAGACTTTCCGTTCAGGCCGCGTGAGGCCCGTTCAGGCCGCGTTTACATTGTATTATTTTGTTTCTGGCGAATGTCTTACAATAATTAAAATAGCGTAAAAGTCATAATTATCAAGGAAAAGTTGTATAGTTTAGCATGCATAACACAACAAACCGATAAATTTATTTTTCTAGGAATTGGTTTAACAAATACCTGGTTGAGCATTACTAAGCAAGTTGCATCCATGGCTTGAACGGAAAGTTCAGCGTGGGGCGCATACACCCCACGCGGCAGGGAACGTGTTAATAGACTTCTTGATAATGGATCGCGTTGCAAATGTATGTTGGGTTGGCAATGGAAGAGATGATTTGTTTTTCCCATTCATGGGTGCCGTTTCGAGGGACACGATCGTCTTCCATTCGGATGGCTCATGGTGTGGCGTCGTTACGCATCATGCACGCGTCTGAATACGTATTTTCTGTTAACCAGTATTTTTAGTTTATTCAATATATAATAATTGTGTGATTTTGTTCTTTATTATAATTACGTTTGATAAAGTGTTTTGATTAAATATATTTATGTATGTAAGAAAGGGAATATATTATTTGAATCCTCCGAAATTATTCGAAATAATATCGACACAGCACAACGCTTCTTTATTCCGAGACAGTGAGATGTACGTTTCAGTACTGGCAGCCAATTCTTTTCGCTCGTGGCAGACGTATCGGTCATATATCGTAGGATAAGGGGTGCCTGACTAAGAGTACAGAGGTCAGTGGACGAGTAAAGGGACGAAGGTAATCGGGTACAAATGGCTAGACGAGTTGGGGTTCGCTATGACTAGGACGTTTGCGACGGGATGATTCTTACAGTGTGTATCGGAGATAGATTGGTTGTAAAAAATTATCTTAGAAACGAGAGAGTGGGGCGAAACTCGGATTCGATAATTCCACGGCGACGGACGATTATTCACGCGGCCATTTGTATTCCCTCGCAATTAAGCATCGTATAAGGCCCCGGGATCCGTCTTAGGGTGGCGGTAAAAAGGACGACGGGTGTCGGTGGTCGCGCTTGAAAACGCTCCTTATTCGTGGTCGGCGCGACGAACGCTCGCGGACATGGAATGCGGAGAAAACCGATACGACGGGCGAGGAGGGTAGGCGAGGGGCGGCCGGACTCCTCCTCGGTGACTCTCTCCCTGGTAGGTAAAAAGCGAGAAAAGGGGGATAAGTTTCGAGCCGAGTCCGCGGCCACGTTTGTTCCGAGCGAGAAGCGGCAACGGGGGGAGGAGGAGGAGGCTCCTCCCGATTGTCGTGCGTACGGGTATAAACGTAGGCAAGAAAGCGAGAGAAGAAGGGTGATTAATCTTGCGGTCTTCCACGTCTCAAGGCGCGGACGTGCGTTATTGATGGAGACTTCTTTCGACCTCCGCCTTCGTTCCTCGCTTAGGTACCTACACCTACCCCGTCACCCCTTCTTCATCCTTCTTCCCGTTGCATGTTACGCCCAAATACCTCCGAAGAGTGTCGGGCTGATCGAGATTCACCTCGGATCCGAGATTCTTCAAATTAGTCGACTTTCCGACGTTAGAATTTTCTTAAGACGCCTCGTACGCTTCCGTCATCGAATCGTAGCCAATTCTTGTTTGCACGAGTTTTCACTAGGAAAACAAAATCCAAAGTATTTACGTGTAGATTAAAACTGCGACGTGATCGAAATATTAGGACTAAAATCCGAGAAAACTCATTCAAGTAAGAGTTAGTTAAGATTCACTATCAGAGCCTGTACGTCATTGTGTAGAATATTCGTAATTAAATCAAAAGACACGAACAATTAATTGTCGGGTACAACATTGACGCTTCCGTCATCGAATCGCATCCAATTCTTTTCCCTAGGAAGACAAAATCTAAGATATTTACATATAGGTTAAAATTGTCTTGAAAATATTATTCACTCTAGTAAGAATCAGCTAAGATTCGCTGTCAAGCCCTGTACGTCATTGTGTAGAACATTCGTAATTAAATTAAAAGACACGAACAATTAATCGTCGGGTACATCATTCTCGTCTATATTCACGCAGCGTGAACCGCGGTGGGATTGATAGAGTCGTCGTGGCGCTGGACAGGATCCGGCGGCGGCCCCGTGTTGCGAGGGCTCTTCAAACAAAACATAATCGATAATTTACATGCCGTGAGCAGGAGCGTATTTCCGCGAGGCTAGCGGCCGGCCACGCAACGATCTTTACACCGAGTTAGCGCGGGTATCCAGCTGCGAGCCGGTTGATAACGCGAACCTTCGAGGCGTGTGTAACCCCCGAACGAGACGTAGGAAGAAGTTCGCCACGGGAAAGGGGGAGATGGCCAGGGGGACGGGTTGACGACCGCATCGTTTCTCTTCATCCGCAGCTGTAAGCCGAAGAAAGAGAGGGCGGAGCGGGTTTACGCGGTTTTTCTACCGCGCGTCATTAATATCCGTTCCCGCGACGCCTCCTCGCAATTTGTCAACATCTGATATTTAATTTCACGCCCTTTTACCTTGTCCCCGCGGCGCAGCGTGACGCAGCTGGCTGCTGCTGCTGACCGTCGCTCGGAAAAAAGTTTCGCGACTCGCGCGTGTAACCGGCGAACGCGTTTTTGGAACATTTTTATGATCGCCCGACTGCCCGCTCAGAAAACACGCTGCTTTAACGTTTAGGCACGTCAGCTGCGTTTGTTGTAATTAGAAGGAGAATAGAAACGGCCACGTTTTCCGGATCGACGCAGTTTTTCCCGACGATCTTCTTGTCCGTAAATTCTACGGGATTAATGGGTTTCCCGTGCTACCGTCAGTTGGCGAACTGTCAACAAGCCTGAAGTCATTCTCTCACCGAACGCTGAAAATGCTTCTCTGTGTTCCTGGAGATAAACAACTGACGCATTGTTCGTTAGTAGTAACTTATCATTGCTGATAAAGGGAGTACATAAATCACTTTCTGTTTCATTAGGTCATTAAGCACGAAATACCTGAAGCATCAGATTTGATACCCGGTGTCTCCGATCTGGAGAATTTGTTCTTCAAAATAAACCATACAGGTGACTTGATTAAATCAAAACTGTAGAGAAAGAGAATTCATTCGAAACGATTCTATCACTCGATTCTTGGCTGAGATATAATAAACCAAACTTGTAATCGCAAATTGTTTCATACTTACCTAGTAAATAAAATATATGATAATTACTAATGATTAAAACTTACTTAAATTTAATTATTATAGAATTCACATATGCATTGATTTAAGAAATGTCGAAAGGAATAATGAAAAAATACTAATTATTTCAATACATTAATTTGCACGTAAAAAATCCACGAAATATCTGTGGAAAAATTCTTCGACTGTAAAAGGTTAATAATAATTCTCAATGAGTCAAAGCGATAATGAACCTGCTCGTTAATTAAATCAAAAGTAGCGCCGGCGTTTGAATAGGCGCACGTGATTTGTAGTGATTAATTAAGTACGGAAGCGCAAGATGCGGGGAAGAAACGAGCGGCGGTCGCGTCCATCAGCGAGTAGGTATCCCCCACGGGATGCGAACGTATTGGACGGGCGTGCGGTCACTTCCGTTTCCCTTGGAACTGACCATCTAACGCCATAACCTCCCGACCCGTTCTCATCCCACACGACGACGACGACGACGCCCCGGGCCAACGTCGTCGTATCCCTGCGGCCGCCTCGCGTTGTCCCGTACCTGTGTGTATATGTATATGTACGGGCATCATCCCCGATGATTAACGGCACCCCGGAGGCCGGCCACTGTCTATTATCTTCTAGTTGCCGCTACGTTTATATGTACCACGCTGTTTGCCACCGTTACCCGCTGATATCCACGAGAAAAAAGCCTCCGTCGAACCGTGAAAAATGTGTTACGTTATCGCGACATTATCCGTGTTCCGTGTGTTCACAATTTAGGGGGTTCATTAATTTCCTTTATTTATTAATGTTACGAAAATTAATTATATAACGGTTAATTAGCGTTCACGTGTTGAATTATCACTCTTCTCTCTTATCGATATGCCCTGATTTTTTCGCCTCCTGAAATTTGCATCCCAAAAATCTAAAAGTCGATTAAAATTGAATAATTCAAAAAATTGAAGGAAGAAGACGGACTGGCACGTATTGTCTTGATCTATAGGTTTCGCACCGTATTGATTTCGTCTTATCGATGTGCCCTGATTTTTTCAGCTCCTAAAATTTGCATCCCAAAAACCTAAAAATTGATTAATATTAATTAACTCAAAAAATTGAAGGAAGAAGAAGGATTGGCATTTATTGTCGACCTATGGGTTTCTTTCGCACCGTATTAATTTTGTATGAAAAACAAGGAAGAAACTCATGGGACAGTGATACCGTATTTAATAACGCGATTGATAGAGAATGAACAGAGGAGGACAGACACAATTGGTATTAATGCGATAGGTGATATAAGGTCGAGATAAATGATAGGTCCAGATTTTACTCCTTCGCCATTCGAATGGATATTAATGTGTTCCACGGCACGCAGCCTGTTGCGGTGGCGCGTCCGCGATACGCGCGGCCGGCCCGGCTCTGAACCGACCTGGATGGACTCATCAGACTGGACATGCCCGGCTGATTATACAACAGCGCGATGCTCGTTAACGTCGGCCCCAAAAGCGACGGACGTTTAGCGCTCGCAATCAGCCTTCTGTAAACACCTTTTAGCAGTTGCTTAAACAGGAACCTGTTTTAATCGCGTTATACGATAATAAAAACGAAGAACATCTCCGAAACACTTTCATCGATCAAACGTCGTCTTTGCGGTCGAGAGATTTGAAAATTTGTTCGTTTGAAAAATGATCACCGAGGCTGTTGCTTTTGATGAATCGACGAGAGTACCGGTTACCGGGCAAGTGTTTGCGTTAGCCTGAATAAGCCGGAGCTGCGATGAGTTGTGTAAAAGTTCTTAAGCGCCGAATGGGACTGTTTCGGTTTCACGGCGTAGGCGAGTGTCCAACTCTCGACGTCAGGTTCCCTCTTTATATTTAAATAAATGTTATTCGATGTATCGTTGCCGTCGAGTGCGAACGGTGATTCGTAAATCGTTCGCGGCTCAATTACTCCGTGAATCAGTAGGACAGATTCGGCTATCGACAATATTTTCGTTGCCACGACGACGGTCTATTAATTCGCTCGAAAATCGTCGGTTTCGTAAGCCGGTCGTACGTGTCATCGGATTTCGAGACGGCTTACGGGCTCATCCCCTTTTCAGGCCCGGAATTAGCCATCGATGGAAGACACGCCGGCCAATTACGAAGGCGCTACGCCACGGCTTCGTACACTCTAATTAGAGACCGGAGCAGAAACCAATCGCGGAAAATCGAGGCCCGAAGCTGTCGCACCCAATCCCGTTAGCGGCTCGTATTAGGGTCAACCGATCAGGCAATCATTCGATGGCACGTCCGATCTATTCAGCGATTAACAAATTGTCGAGAGAGGATTATTAAAGGAACTTAAACATTTTTACGGTATATATATATATATATATATATATAATTATAAATATTTATAATAAAACGTAATGAATAATTATTTAGAATGAGAGTGAAAAAAGAAAGGCTGAAAATCTGAAGGAGATGAAACGGATAACGAAGGTAGGTAGTGTGCACGTCTCGTGTAAGAAGAGGGATAGAAGTTTAGGTGTATATTAGGTGGCTACCGGCGAAGTAGGTACCCAGGCCACTGCACGCCGATAAGCTAATGCGTTTCGTGGCTTTAATGAGGTTGATTGGCGGCTACGCCGGGTTGCCGCTTTAACCGTCCTCCCTATCGCTCACCCGAGTGTGTTCACCTCTGTTCGGAACCGAGCAACAGATTATTACTTACTTAAAAAGCTGTTAGCGACGGTTTCGTAGCTAAACTGCCCTGTCCGCCCGGATAACGCCGCGCCGGCCGCTCGCAACGCATCGGATGCCTACAAGGTCGGAACCGGAGGACATGGTAAATGACGCGCGTTAGATATCGTGCAATTATATATTCCCCGTCGGACAACCGAAACGAAACGAGCGACCGAGTTGGACCGGCCGTCGTGTTAACATGCCGTGCCTGTATAATTATAAGATGTATCCAAATATTCGCGTTCGCAATTTCTTTACTACTGTTGGATCACCGAAGGTCGAAAATTACTGTGACTTCTTGAGCTAGGTAGACTTTATTACTGTCTTACATGTGTTCGACCTGAGATGCGGATCGCAGGTCATTAATATTCGCTTTCGCAATTTCTTTACTCCAGTTGGATCACCGAAGGTCGGAAATAACTGTGACTTCTTGAGCTAGGTAGACTTTATTACTGTCTTACATGTGTTCGACCTGAGATGCGGATCGCAAGTCATTAATATTCGCGTTCGCAATTTCTTTACTCCTGTTGGATCACCGAAGGTCGGAAATAACTGTGACTTCTTGAGCTAGGTAGACTTTATTACTGTCTTCCATGTGTTCGATATGTGATGAGGATCGAAAGTCATTGGGATTTCTGCTAGCTTAAAAAAGGAAACTCGGAGAAAGTAAAGGAATGGGGCTCGTTATGAGTAAGGGTTGAAAGTTACGGATGACTAAAAGGATGAAATCATAAGGGTAGAAAGGTTCAGTTTACATACACAGTCTTAACTTATCTTGTAAAATATACGATCTACAACTAAACGCTAAATAAGTTAGCTAAAGTGACTAAGAATATCCAACACTCCTTCTAGAAATATATCTGTTTCAATTCTCTGAATTAATTAATTCTAATCAATTCTCAGACTTTTTCAAATGGAGATAAAAGAATTATTACACAATCCAATATTTCTGTACGGGAAAATAATGGATAAGTGGAAGATAATTTGATGGCAACGAATGGAGTTTCGTTTGCGAGGGTGGAAAACAGTTGAAAAAGATAAGTTCCTGGTTCGTCGATGCATCATGCGTAATCGGAAGCGGTTCCAATGGCCCGTGTCCATTATCTAATAGCAGGCAACTGTGCCGATTACGATGTGACATTTCCACGGGGTCAGGCCTGGTTATTGTCGACGTGACAGTTGGAACTCGGGCACGTTTCACGCTTATTGACTCATCCATTTGGCCGGGGGGGTGCGCACTTTCCGCGAAACCGTAATTAAACGCGATACGCGATAAGAATTTGCTCGCTACAGGGACCCCCTCGGCTATCAGCTGACCGAACGGGAATTGAATCGAGGGGGAATACCAGACTGGTCTACGTTATGATTGAGATAAGCCGGCATCGAGTTTCCAGTTTATCGAAATTAGTAATTACTTACCTGGCAATCGACGGCCACGTCAGATCCTGAATCCTAATTTTAAGTCTGACTAGAACATAAACATAAGAAATATGAGGACCATTTATTCTGAAAGTCGTGCAAGTTCATTTTCTAAAAAAAATGAGATCTCACGTTCAATTAAAAATTGGCTAATAAAAAAAATTACTTTGGATATGTCAGCCTTCAATTTTCACGAAATAACAAAAAATGGAGCTGCACGATATCGCACCTGGAGTGCTTTGATTGAAATTGATACGTCACTTTAAGGATAACAGTATGCACGTGTTCTACGCCCACGTATCGGTAGAGTCACAAACAAGAGACCGGTTAATCGTAGCTCCGGTAGAAAGGCGAAAAATTCCGGGGGGGAACGAGTGCAGAGGAAGAGAGAGAGAGAGAGAGAGAGAGAGAGAGAGAGAGAGAGAGAGAGAGAGAGATAAAGGGAAAGGGAATGAGACTCGCAGATGGCCAATTACCTCCGACAATAAACACAATTTAATTTTCTATTCATTCCACTTAGCGCTTAGGCAGGGTAATCCATCACGTGGGATTATTTTGGCTATCTCGCGGCCAGCCCACAGCGCACACCTACCGGTCTGAGAGATCGTTTGCAGCGGGCCTGCAACGATGCATTTACCCTCTACACGTGCGCATCGGAGCACGCGGCTACGTGTTCACGCACGCACGATATCCGGCCCGGCTAATGCGTTCGCGCGCTACATATTTATGCCCCCCGAGATTACTGATAGACTTACAGCTACTGGATGCGATCGCTCCTCCGGTGGGCCTAGCCTCCTGATTCTAATCGCTACCCATTGTAACGAAAAGTGACGAACAGTTTTCCGACGCGAGGTGAGAATTACAGGGAGAGCACGAGATGACATCTGGAAAATGTCGTCGCGTTATATTAATTGCTTATTATTTTAACACTAAACGTACCATGGTCAAAATGGTCCTTCTTCAATTCTTCAATAAATATGTTAAAATTGTAATATAAAATACTAATACCAACATTAACTCTTTAACGACGGGATTAAAAGTGTCCCACATTTTGGATGTATTTATATAGGGACATTTTTAGTCCCACCTTGAAATCTGAAGGAAATATGCGTTTTAACAAGTACCATTCACAACCCTATGTGGCAATAACAACAAATTTAATTAACCATTACTATTTTGTTATGTTTTTACATAACGTATACCTTCATTAATAAAAGTATACCAATTTTCTTTCATTTAAAATTCAATAAAATCCCTGTGCAACATGGGTCTATTTTTTATCTGAAATCCTGTGCTTCAAAGCGTTAAATAAAATGGAAATGGTTTGATATCGATACATTAGAATTATTGAAAATCCGTCAGCGGTAGAGGTAATCGTGATTCGCGAGATTGACAAGAAAATCAGTGGAACGTCTCACGCGAACAGGCGAGAAACGAAAATTATGCGCATACGTAATTAAGTATTGACAGGCATAAACTTGTTGAGACAGCATCTTGGACAAAGGTCTCTGAGCAGGATGTACGATCCGTAGAAACGCAATCGTACCTGTTTCGAAGTGTGTACGGTGCCAGTAACAGCGGGATCAGCGCCCGCAGGTGGGATGCACGGCCAGGCTGATTCGTGCAATTTGAATGCCGCGTGGGTGGAGAACCAGTTAATTTCACGCGGACCGTACTCCCTCTCGCTCCCTTTCTCCACTCTCTTTCTCTCGCTCTGCCCGGGCGGAGGGAGCGCTGGTACATACGCGTAAATATTCAACGTACATATGTATACATACCTTGTATGTACCGCGAGGGAAAGGTATTGCGCGCGACGCTACTGCTGCTGCTTCTTCTTATGCAAAGCAGGCGGAAAAACTCGCGTGTTTTCAACGTGTTTTAATTATTCAAGCGACAACTTTCCGCAATGAAATTAGAACTCAGCGCTGAGCCGTGACTCCCGGCGACAAGTGTTTTGCTTACGGCCGCTGCCGCCGCCCGGTCGGCGTTAAAGCGACCGAGCGCCAAAGGGGGTGTATCTAAATCCGCGGCAAGAAAACACAGAGGAGAGAAGCCCGTTGGAAGAAACGGGTCGAAGAAGTGCCGGGTGAAAGACGAGGACGACGAGTTTACCTCGGGGGACGGAAGAAAATTAAGAGAGTGAGGGAAGCTCGGGACGTTATCCCCGGCGGGTACCGGGAGCTCGACGGAACGCCGGGAACGATGTCAAGCGGCTGTCTGCTCGAAACTTCGAAACAAAACGACGACACCGCCGCCGCCGCCGTTGCTCGCGGAATCTAGGTTGACGCGCGGGAACCTCGTCCCAGCGGATCTACTGTTATAAGGAGATTCTTTAGCGCGAAGAAAATTGTACGCCGATATCGCGCCGCTGCGTTGTTGTCGGCAAACTACGGATTTCTGTCGTTCGAAAAACTTGCACGTGCTTAAAAACGACTTCGTTAGACGGAACTGAAATTCTCGCTCGTACCAACTTCATGCTTGCTACAATCCTGTTGCTACGACGGAGAACGGTACCTGGCCAGCTCTGGTTTCTATTCATTTCCCTTCGCTTTTTCTGGATTTAATATCTCAATATGAAAGCAATTTTAATGGCAATGAAACTTTCGTTTGGAATTTAATAAAGACTCAAGTCACTTTTTACTACTGTAAGAAAATTAAAGTAAGTCCCAAGGTTGCTTCATTCATCCCCTGATTAATT
>SHCU01000515.1:65912-80736 GCA_004307685.1 Ceratina australensis | reverse complement strand
CTTGAATAAACGATCTTATTTAATTACTCTTTTTCCCCGAGCTGTTTCTCTTCCGTTCAGTTTTAATCAGGAATCGATGTCACTTTTGAAAATAGTTTCTTACG
Organism: Ceratina australensis; assembly: GCA_004307685.1. Classification (NCBI taxonomy): domain Eukaryota; kingdom Metazoa; phylum Arthropoda; class Insecta; order Hymenoptera; family Apidae; genus Ceratina; species Ceratina australensis. The sequence goes on along the minus strand of SHCU01000515.1, from coordinate 80,632 downwards.
AAAATATTTCTCAATTCAGGGAAGTGAGAGTCGTTTAAGAAAAATTACAACCTTCCATCCGTCGAATAATTATTATTATTATAGTGGCAAATGATGGAAAATACTTTGAATAAAACGTAACGTACTGTTCCTTCACAATAAGTTCCTAATTTTTTATAAAAAACCGCGAAAACTTATTTGTACACCTAATATCATGTAGAATGTTATTATGTTTACTTATCGTTGAATGCTCGTCGCAACAATTCAGAACGCACCCACCGTACATTTTGTTTCACAGGAAAATATCGATTCTCGCTAAAATATTTGTTGTTTATCGCCCATTGGAGACAAACATGGGCGCGTACAATATACCAGAGGAACATGCTTCACTTTTTTCGAATGAGAATCGCATCCGTTCGCCAGCGTACACAACGTGCCACAGATGCTTTCGACCGAACGCTGATTTTTACCCGAGAGTTAAACATCGAGTTTACAGTTTCAACGTATCCCAAGTTTCATCCAGATAGCCCTCGTCGCTTTATTATTATACGGAGGTAAATGCCCATTGCCATTGGACAGTGAAAGAAGAAGTCGATGAACACTAGCACGAGCAAGCACCTAAACAAAATGTTGGGCTATGGAAAACAATACCAAGTTTACCGGCGAAAAAAAACAGGGCAAGAAGTTGGGCAATTTTTCATATATGAGCAAGTTTCCTTAACAACGCGCGATGTTCTTTGTTCATCGGCCGGACGAGATTCTCCTTTGCCCGCGAGAATCCCTCGAGGATCCTATTAAACTTTACGCAACTTACATGCTCTCAGCACGCTACGAACGTGCTTTTTTTCTCCCGCCCGACGTTAACTAGAAACTCGTTCTGGAAATGATTTAACGACCCGAAACTAATTTTACATCGACCTAATTCCTCCGCGAAAACATCAGCATCCGCGTCACGCGTTCGAGATAAATCGACGAAATAACGCGAATAAAAACGTCATCAATGATATCTGGGTAAACCGACGAGTAAACAAATTTCAATCGGCGATCTTGCTCGCCGTTCAGCCGCACTTAATTTCGCGCATTAGCGGATCGGTTCGCGGGGGCAAACACGCGTGTGTACACGCGCACGGACAAACGAGCGCGGTGCCGAAATTTTCCAGCCAATTTGATTGCCGTATCTTTCGCTAGGGGGAAATCGGTGACGTTTTTGTTTCCCGCCTTTTCCCCTTTCTCTCTCTCTCTCTCTCTCGCTCTGTGTCCCTTTTTTCACCCCACCTCGCCGTCCCATCGGTTTAACAATTTATCGAGATCTGTAAACCGTGAAATGGGTCGGCCGGTCTTCTAGAAAATTGCTATTACGAGGCATTCGATTGAAAATTTTGTTTATACGCGCGGCTATCGCGAAATCTGTTTGTTCGAGAAACATGGCTCGCCGTCCGCACAATGCTGACCGTTTGACGCGCGCGCGCGGAAAAACCCGTCGAGGAAATTGAACAAATCTCCGCGGTGCGAAACGGAAAGCCGAAGTGAAATTGGCCAACCACGCGGCCACCCTCCCGTTACAAAGGGATGATTCCTTTTTTCAACCGGAGGCATTCGTATTTATTGAATTCGAGATAAAACACGTATCGCAAATGTTATACCACGCGAATACGAAAATCCAACGGGACGTCGGAAAATAATTATTTCGATTGCTTCGGGAAAAGATTCTCTAATTAAAAATTTCCGCGAAACAAAATTTAGAGTCGGACGCGAGGTTCCCGGTTAGTCAAACAAAATCATGGTGATCGTTGTTATCGCACGAGCGATCAGCCGCCCTTTTTTTTCATCAGATTCATTCGCGACAATGCTCTCCTTTTAATCCGATGAAGCCAACTGTCCGTCGCTCGTGGAGCAGTTGAAATAAACTGAACGTTAAGCTTGATTTTACGAGCGATCGTATAAATTTCCTGGGCTAAAACGCGAAACCGATTAAGGACAACGCGATTCGACGTGATTCCCATTCAAGTTGCACCGCTAACGTAATTCTTCTCCCGCCGGTAATCCCATCTACTCTACTGTGTGTCACGAATTTTTATGTGTAAAAACACTGTTAAAACTGTTTGAATCAATGACGCAGCGCTTCCATGTAAAATAATACGTTCACAGTGTCAGTTAAGAATATAAATGTTTGCCCATTTTTTCGCACGTTATAGGCACACTCTACGCTACTTGTTTTTTATAAATACATAGCATGAATATGTACAGCTTCGGACAATTATTCTGAACCCACTACTGCTCCAAATCCATCATAAATTTACGATCCCACTGCAGAATTGTATTTTGCGTGTGACCTCTTTTATAGGAGAATTTAAGAATGGTCATTTTGGCCATTCATGGTAATGTCAACCACATCAACATTTCTTTCCCTCCAAAGACAATCTGAACACAACCAATAGATTTCTTATTACTTGTGAATATTGTCCTGCTAGGAAACTCTCACGTAAGCAGTACATAGTAGGTCCAGAATGATTGTCCGAATCTGTACAGTCACAGCCGACTCTAGACCTAGCCATGCTGAGAATAAAATGGCAACATTGCAAGGACTCCGGCGTCCATATACCTTACTCTCTCGCACTCACAGCTTCCCGCCTTTATTTTACTTCTAGGAAGCTTAACCTCCTTGACATCGTATCATAATTTCGTTAATTTTAGCATTATTTATAATCCTATATGGTTCTATCCACTTTGATATGTTTCTGCTATCAGCACCGATTATACTACAATTCGGGATATTTAAATTTTCTTCAAAATCCAGGAAATGTTTCACGAGTCGCAACACTTAACTCTTCCGAGGCAAGAGAAACTTTATAACGTATATATTAACACCGGAGACACTCGTATTCTTTCTGTTTACCACAGTTATCAACTTTATATACTTCTTATACATGATCGATATAAAATATTATAAATTAACATATAATAATTATATGTCATAAAAGACAGTAATTGTAATACGGAGTAGAAATCTGTCATTTCAGAAAGTAGGACTCCCAAGTTCGCCATTACCGCATGGCTAGGTCTAAAGTCGGCTGTGGTACAGCCCATTTTTTGGCAACCTCGTTGTCAATCGATCGTGAACTTTTTACCAACGACAGCATCGCCCCAGTGCTCTTCTCTCGGTGCACTTAATCGAGAGAAAAAGCGAGGAATCAATGACACGCGTCGAACATCTTGGGACATAGGGGACACGGGTTGGTTCATAGACGACGTGGCCATCGAAACGTATCCGCAAGCACTCGAGGCCTGAGCCCGTCGCCGATTTTATCGGTTTATTTCCAATAGCGAGGGTGGCCGATCCGACCGGGCGATTGTGATTCTTTCGCGCGTTGCGATCCCGGCCAGATATCGGACCCGATGAAACAGCTGCCGACTTCGTGCCGCGATAGATATCTTCCGGTGGGAAGTACTGAGCTCTCCTACGGAAAACTTCTGCTACGTGGCTCATTTTACCTTGCCGCCCCTTTGTTTGTATCTCTTCTCATTTTCTTGAGTGCTTTATTTTTATTCCAACTTTCACAGTTTTACCCGAAAGAATAATACTACTATGTACAGCTTCGGACAATTATTCCGGACCCACTACTGTGAAACCGACTGTTTCTTTTGCGATAAAGGAACTGGTTTGGGGGACAGGATAAGGTCTCCTGTGCAATAGGAGGAGGAGTATTGTAAAAAGGCGATGATTGATACAAAATGATATACTTTATTGTTCGTAGGAAATCGCCCCTATGAGCACAAGTTCCTGTTGCTTTATTACAATGCACCAAATACGATACACGGAACGAATGCACGCGATGGTTAGTTAAAGGATATTAATAAGTATGAGGAAAAACGGCTCAGATCAAAGCGTTATAAAGTCGGCTTACGTTATGTAGCCGCTCTTAAAATAATGGCAACTCACACGTGCTCTTACACAGGATACTGCACAATCACACGCTAATTTGTTATAATCCGCGATAAAGTCGGTTCTCAACTGATTTGCCAATTTACTAATACTCTACGACTATTGTTCTATTGCAACAGTTTTATCTAACGTATTCACGTTATGAAAATCTACTAAAGAAAATGTACAGCCACGTGTCTAATGAAGAGGAGAGTCTAACCAAGAGTGAGTTCGCGACGGGGCCCACCGGTTAGTCCCTGATTCCGGCAGGACGCGCTGGCGCCTCTTGAACTTTCGGTATTATCTAACCGAACGGTTGCAACTTATTAGCTTAATTAATATTTTTAGTAATATTCATTAATGCCACATTAGTAATTGTGTGCCAAGGTGCAGGTTAAAACTGTTTTTATTTCGAAACGTCAAAATCATGTCAGAAGCTAGCAGCATTAATGCCAGATCGAGCACTGAAAAAATGAGGCATAGACCTATTGCTACTTTTGAATATTGTCCCAATAGGGGACTCACACATAAGTAGTGAGTCCAGAATAATTGTCCAAGATTGTACTATAATAATTCAAAAAAATAGTACTGTAATATAAAATCATTTTGATATAAAATCATTTTGATGCATTTAAGCATTTTATCAGGATAAACGTGGATCAATACTGGGAGATACAGGGACATCTGAATAATCCGTTCAAAGAGTCCTGCCAAAAAGGACGGAACGTTCTTTTCACGGAGTAATCTACCATCTGATATCGTTTCAAACAGCTGGATACCTCTATTAAACGCGTTCATCAGTGAGTACGTTTACGTGGATAATTGACGCTTAAACAGAACGGGATTAACCTGTGTTCGTTCCTGTCAAACATCCTTTGCACTCGAGGCCCATTTCGCTCGGGCGATTTTACCTAAATCGAACGAATTTCTTACATTCAACCCTTGAACAACGAGTGCACGCAATCGATACCCTCGTATTTTCATCGAAATAATTATTATTCCATCCATACAAGTTTGATTCAAAAACGCCCTTTCATCGATGGCAGGTTCAGTACTGAGAAGATTCACTGTGGGTCATATCAGATACAGCTGTTATATTATGGACCCGGACGATTTAAGATGATACTGAGGCTGAACTCTATGTAGCCAACAATTGAACGCGGTGTGAATAGCACGACTGAACTTGAATTACTAATGGAACGTAACTGAGGACCACAACGAGCGTAAGTGGATCACTTACTTCTAGCTCTAGTCATACCGTACTGATGTGACCCTTCTTACAGGCAATCTAATCACATTTTTGAATCCTTCACACGTGCCCACAATTTTTTTATCCAGACCATGAAATAATAATCTGAAACCGTCTTTATTATTAATCCTTTCGCTGTGAAGCGTCTAAAAATGAATTGCTTTCTCAGCAGCCGGCGCGGTACTACATTATCTGTACGCAAGACACGGTATGCGAGACGAGACGCTCGTGTGGTACCGATTTTGCTGGTCTTTTCCTTGAGAAACTGGTCAACACGGCACCCAAATAATAATAATAATAATAGTAATAATGATAATAATGATGATGTTCGCTCAAGGGAAGTGTCCATAGTTGAAGTGTCCAGCGCCAGGAGGCGCTGTTCGCTAAGAGAAAGCGTCTATAGCCGAACGCCAAAAGTCGCTGTTCGCAGCGAAAGAGTTACTTAACTCTTTCAATATACATATATATATATAACTTATAATATATATATTTAACTCTTTCTTATCACCAGTTCATTGAATAATGAATATATCTCGATCTATGGACCGATAATCGTGTATGTAATCGACCAAAGGACTGGTCCTTCGTTACAAAGTCGAGAGGCCGTGATTAGATGACACAGTCTTGTCCTTTTTTCACTGAAACCGAATGATCAGTCCTTCTACCCCGCAGCTAACCTTTGTCACTCCGAAATCAAACCTACGCGACGGAACGAAAAGCCGAGTCGCAGACAGTGTCGCGATCCGTCGAATTAATCTCCGCGCAACTAGCCGGCTAGACACACGGAATTGGTGCGGGTGTGACGCGTGTCGGCCGGAAATGACGAAAGTCGTCCGCGTGAGGTACGTTTAATCAGACCGGGTATCGGGCGGCGGAGGCTTCGCATTAGTCCCGACACGGAATCGGCCGCGGGCACTCGGCTACGCGCCTAAGGCCGTTGGCCGGCGGCCAAAAGCGCGCGCTGACGGCAACGATCCTTTATGTCCGTCGCGCGGCTTGGAAACAGTCAGCCTCGGATACGAATAATCCCGAAAGCAATTTGGCGGCAGCCTACGTTCAATCTACCTACGCGCTCCTCCTTCACTTTCCCATCATCCATCGCGTGCCCCAAGTAGCCCGAGTCTCATCCCTGCGCGGCGGCAAAGAGCCGAGGCTTTAACGAGCCAGACGAGCCAGAAGCAGGGAACTTCGACATTCTCGAGTGGACTCGAAACTTCGTTTTAAGCCGTTATTAACGGATGCGTATCAGCGCTGAACCTCTCGGAGCTTGACCGCTCGCGTCTTGCGCGAGCAAATACGGTATGTTTATGGTAAACCGCTACGCTGGAATTTTCACGTTCCTTCGGTCGGATTACGATTTCATTAACCCCTTCCCGTACCTTAGTCGAGTCTGACTAGCGGCGAACATTCAAACGTGAATATCGCGAGACAGACTCGCGACCAGAGGGCCAAGACTTGGGCCAAACGATCGATGTCGATGTCTATCACTGGGGCCCGAGTTTCGTCGAGCTAAATGGTACGGGAAGGGGTTAAGGGACAGATTGCCCTTGGTGAGGCAAAGAAATGTTGATGTAGTTGACACTACCATGGATGACCAAAATGACCATTCTTAAATTCTCCTATAAAAGATGTCACACGAAAAAAACAATGTTGCAGTGGGATCGTAATTTTTCATCAATTGTTATGAAAATGCTTCGGCGCTCAACCTCTCGGAGCTTGACCTCTCCTCCTCGTATCTTGCGCGAGCAAATACGGTATGTTTATGGTACACAATTTTCACGTTCCTTCGGTCGGATTAGGATTCCATTAACCTCTTCCCGTACTTTAGCGAGTCTGACTCGCGGTGAAGATTTTGGCCCAAACGTGAATATCGCGAGTCAGACTCGCGACGAGAGCGCCAACACTTGGGCCAAACATTGGGTCTGTTTAGCGCGCGTCGATATCTATCACTAGGGCCCGAGTTTCAGGAAGGGAAGGGGTTAAGGAGCAGATTGATCCTTGGTGAGGCAAAGAAATGTTGATGTGGTTGACACTACCATGAATGGCCAAAATGACCATTCTTAAATTCTCCTATAAAAGATGTCACACGAAGAAAACAATTTTGCAGTGGGATCGTAAATTTATGTTGGATTTTTCAAAATACTCGAGTAAAAAAATATACATGCTGCACAGGCTATCAATGTATCAGCCATAATTAGAGCCGCTACTCCGAGTTCAGATATTAAATTGCTTTCACGTCTAAAACTGGCACGATGAGATTTATCGAGAGTGCGCTATAAATATCCATATTCCACAATGAACGCTGCCGGCTTTTCTAATTTTTATTCATTCCGTACAAAACCAGGACTTCATTTACCGCGAACGAACTCTTTCTCGATACTTGACAGATAAAAAAAGAAAAAAAAAAACGAAATATATATTCGATTTATTTTACTTTATTCTAAATTTTATTTCAGAACGAACGCGCGAGCCAGCAAATCACGAAATATTAATTACGTTCCGCCCAATACCAGGGAAAAACATGGAAACGTTTTTCATATCCGCGCCATGTATCTTTATCTTGCAGCTTTTATCTCTTAACGCTGATTGAGTTTTATCCAGCGTCATAAAAAAATATATTATATATATACGCTTTTCCGCATCTATTTTATTACCATCTATCCGCATTTTTATATTCAATTTTCGAATAGGGAAATATAATTCACTTCGTCCTCGCTGTAGAAAATATTAATTGGCGGTCGTGGGGACAATCGGGCGAGACCAATCACGTACCCCGGTGGTTGCAACGTTCCAACTAGACTGGGCCTAAGTGGATCTTAACGTATCATTGAACGATCTTAACGAGGCAGACGGGGTCTTCGGGCGGGGCGGGTGGAAACTTTGGTGTATCCTCGAGTGCGCTCGAAGCGCATCTTAGCCAGTCATTAACGGATGTACCGTGTAATGATACGTGCTTCAGCGATCCGTTCCGTTGAATGACGTCGCCGCGTGGCTTCCCGACGTTGCCCAATAACAATTAACAAGCAACCAACGGTCTCAATGGTCTATACGGGCACTCGAGTGGTAAACACGTTTTCAAAGGCAACGATCACGGTCTTAACGCACGGCGACGGGCTAGAACGCACCCAGTGGGCAATTCAACGGTTTTACGAGCAGACTACGAGAAACTTGTTATTAATTACCGTATTATTAATTATAGTCACCGACGTCAATAACGAAGAGAGGTACGAGACGCAGAGGGGTGTGTCTCCTAACTGAAGCATGACATAACCTACCCTATCGTAAGAGCCGGGCGATGGCTCGATTTTGTTTCTTCCTTAGGCTTAGTTTAGTATAAGTTGGTATTAAGGCAACACTAAGGAACGTAGTTGGGTTTTTTTTCCACGAGATTTTCCCCAGGCACATACCTGACTAATTTTAACCTCTTAGACACGATGAACCATTATAATGGCTTTCGCAGATGTCATCTTTCTGAACGACACGCCATTATAGTGGCTCACAGTATACGTATGATTAAATTCGAATTTTTCTTAAAGTCTGTCTATCATATCCGTAAGAAAAATTAGAATTTAAGCATTAAAAACTTCAATCCAATGTACTTTGTAGAGGGCAGCGTTGTTCGTCAGATTACAGTGCTGTATCGTTCACATACAATTCGTGTCATACTCTGCTGCCGTACAGAGAAACAGTCCCGCGGAAAATTCAGCCGTGCCTAAGAGGTTAAATAATACAACATTGTAGCTGTAAGTGTTATTCGCAACCATCCGTATTATAAGACTGAAAAATCGGTATTACTGTTGTTTTCCAAAACGTTGGAACCGCGTAATTATATTTACATAGTAATAAGATTGAAGGCAATATTTTTGTAATGTTTTTATATAGGCCTTATGTAAGAGTGAAATTCGCAATGAAAACATTATTTACAAAAAAAAGGCGATGGCTCGATTGGTCCCGAGTTCGAGTCCCGATCAATGCTAATTGATACGAGCACCTCTGAGTTTTCCTCACGTGCTTTGCTTAACCGCCCATCGCTAGGCTCCGTCGCAAGAATAATAATAAAAATAAAGGCGACGTTAAATAAAACTCCGGAAAAAATGTAACACCTGGTTGTCAATGGCTAAACAGACTCTAAAAGCCTTCCGTGCTTATACTGTGGCAGGAAAATCGGTGAAAACCGTATCGTAACAGGCAAACGAGATATCTCAGGTTGGACACGCTGTGTAGAATAATTTTAGTGGTGACGATCGACATTGATTGAAAGAAATTGAAAACGGACAAAAATCGATCTGCCATTTCCGTTTGGGCACGGTTCATAAAACATTTGCGAGCGAGATAAAAAATATGAATATACGGTCGTCGTGACGTCTCGCGAAATGTTGATTATAACACGTCACGTCTAGTTGTCTAGTTCAGTTCGTCAAGTGGAGTCGTGAAATAAATGTACGTTAATTTAAACTACGTGTGTCTAAACTCTCGCAACATTCATAAGCCGTGAGTTAATTTTTAACGATGGATTTAAGCACGAGAGCCGGCGAGCGAGGAAAAATTAGCGTTCGGGATATCGTTTAACGATTCTATCGCGGCCTCAATATTTCATTCGAATCCGTTCGCAGCTCAGAGCCGGCAGGTAGTGGAACATCGCGGAACAGCTTTAACGAGCCAATCAGCCGCCATCAGTTCGCAGGAAGTTTAGCATTCCCGCGCGCGAGCCCGAAGGGGATATTGAAAGCCTTATTACCGACAGCGGGGTGGGGCGGGTCACTCACCGTTAAGGCGGCTTTTGAAAATCTGATCGCCGCCCGAACAAAGCGTTCCCCGGGTCCCTTATGTCTACCGGCTCGAGCGACACTACCGAATTCCGCGCGAGCCCCAACGAAAATTTACCTTGCCTTCGCGTATTCGACTTTAGTTTACTGTCCCAGTTCTGCATTATTAAGGATATTGGTTCCTGGACCGCGTAATATCCTGTCCTGTACACACATTGCGGTTCGAGCATTCAACTATTAATTAATAGACTACTGCCAGCCAAGAGTGCTCGGCGCCGGTAAAATGAATCGACCGAATTGTTGCCTGAAATACGTGCAACATCGGTTAGCGGTTGAAAAACTGTTCCTGCAGGCTGTTGTCGTCTTATAATCCATTTTACGTCAGATTTATTTGCGTTATATGATAATTAGGTGTAGGTATCGCACTGTGACTGTTCAAATATACTGGCAACCTAGTGACTTTGTAAGAAACGATTGGTGAGAGTGTTGGCAACTTCTGGTTGGCTAAGCCGGGCATGGACACGACCCTGAGTGGGAGAACAAATGAGTGGGGGTAAATTAGTTAGCCAAGCCGGTTTGTTACCAACCAATGCCAGAGGAAAAAAGTCACTAAGTGATCTTGTAACGAATTCTGAGGCAGCCCATTTTTCCACTCGTAACGAAATTCTCTGAAAGAATTCAAATGTTCAGATACAATTGTAGTTGTATCGTCGGACGGGCGTTATTAACCTGAGCCACGTTATAGATCCGAAGCTACGGCTGGAAATTACTCGAATTCGTCTCTCGGCGTGGGGTTCACGCATCGCGTACGGAGAATAATCCCGCATCACTTCACCGATTCGATTCCCTCATCCGTTCGGTATTATCCTTCCTACTCCGCCGGTGTTCTTTCTCTCACCCGCTCTCGCGGCCCCCTCTTTGTCTATCCGTCTGTTGGCATCCGCGTTACACGGAATTGAATATGAAAGGATTAGCAGGACTACGGGGTAACATTTGCCTCTCCGATTACTTCTGCTCCGTTCGATTACATTCTCCTTGGGATCGTCTAACTTGAATGCAAAACTCCTCCTCCGGCCCGGCTCCCCGGCTGCTTAAACTTATCTGCGTATTAAACGCAGTTCCTCCCGAGTATAATACTCGGAATGGTTCGCGTGGATTCGAGAAGATAGATCTCACTTCATTAGTAGCTTCCATGCTTGATTCAAATTCGCGAACTAACTTTCTTTCCTTAACCCAGAAAATATCGCCTCGGCAGCTTCGAGAAAGGCCCGCGGGATTCTAATACAATCTCGCGTTGATTTATAAACGAGCACGTATTCAAACCGACTTCTCGGTTGCTAATTCGGTCGGGGTCTCCCGCTTTGACGACACGAGGCATCGTAAAGAATTCGTCGGATTAAAAAGGTATAAACAATATCGTGTTAGGAATTTTTCATAGTTTAAGCGCGAAAATTGGCATGGACGAATGAGGTGTGCGAATGATGGAGGGAGAGGGGGTAGAATAAAAGGAAGAGCGCGCCTCAGTTGGGCTCGAAGACTTTGAAGTACTACACGAGTGTTCAAGGCGAAGGCGAAAGTGCGAATGCGAGTGCGAGTCGGCGGGACAATATTATATATCACTTATATACCTAAAATAACACATCAGGAATTCAATTTTCATTTTTCTGTCTTTTTCTTCGGGCTAACGATCGTGTAACCGTCCTTCGGCCGACCTAACCTCCAGCACATCTTCATCACCAACGTTATTTAAAAATAAAAACGGTTTCAATCGCTAACTTTCATCTGCTTCAACGTCACTGTAAATGATTAACTCGTGGGTCGTTTTCCTAAACGAGCACGAAAGCAGCGGGGTCATTAAATAAATTTGCCAGTTTGTTTGAGCAATCGTTTAGCAAATTGATTTGGTAAAATCCAATCCAGCCCGCGGAAATTGATATTCGCAAAGTACCGCGTCGCCGCAATAAAAATTCGACGACGGGAAACGTTCCGGGCGGCGACGATCGACGGTAACGTCCTCCGCCATTCGCTTAATTGCCATTTGCCGGTAGCCGGTAGATCGTGAGAAATGAAAACTCAACTAAACCGAGACCGGGGTACGTGTCGCGAATAATGGAAAAGTCCGCGCGCGACTTATTGCTCCGAGGCCGGTTCTAATGAGCCGGGGAGTCGAACCTAATCATCCGGCATCGATTCCCCGGGTACGAGTGAACGCGGTGGTTAATTAACCGGGACATCTGTAACCGTGACAACGGCACTTTTCATCCTCGCCGGAAGCGACGGTTTGTCAGCAGGCCGAGCTGGAATTCGGTTAAAAATCGTCGGCCCGGGACCGTGCCAGGCGATAACGAATGAATAATATTCAGATAGTTTGTTCCTTCGCGACGTTCATGCCGATGATAAAGTCTGAACGTGGAATGCATTGTTCGAGGCCGGCGGTAAAGGTTAACCGCGATCAGACAAGGAGAAATGCGTACGCTTTGTAATACTTAAGATACATTTTCCACGGAGGGGACTTCGAGATGAGTTTTTGCAAATTTTACCGACGGTGTTACATAGTTATCTATCGTGGATGTTAGCGTCAGATCGTTTTAAGAACGATTGCACGTGACGATGCCGATGAGCGAGGAGCCTGTGGCGTAGCCTTATTAGTAACATTATATTCGTCAACGGATGGATACATTGTTAGTCGAGATAAGATCCGTGGCAACGGCTGTTGCCATCCCAACCTCTGAGTCTGAGCAGGCTCGAACTCGTACCGCGTCATGTTTATGTTGAACATTGTAGATAATGAAGTCACGGTGCCATTCGACGTATTATCGCGACGAAAGAATTCTGAGAGTCTGGCCACGGAGTGGGGAAGGAAATGATACCTCCTGGTAAGAGGACTGTGAAAAACAGCAGAGCACTTACCCCAGACTCTTCGAAGGGATCGCGACTGGCTTTATTAAGTTTCTTTTTAACATAGAAATATGATAGATACGCGCCTTTTCATTTGTTACTTCCGCGTAGCGTTAGCCAGCGAGATTGGAATCCGTAGCATCAGCGATGCGACATCAGCAAGTCCTCCAGCTGTCGCAAAACGCTAAGCTGGAAACACAGTCTCCGACCCGGGAAATTAAGCAATTGCTCTAATAAAAGTGGTATAAATACGAGCAATCGAAATGAGCGAATCGTGAATCAAAGTTGAAGTGTGAAGATCACGTATCTTAGCGCGTCGCGTTGCGAGTTCGGTCGTCAATAGCCTCTATGTGGGATCACGGCCTACTGGACATTGTACACGTGTATCTCCGAATCCTTCGACGGGATTCTTAATCGGTAACTTGGGAGTGCCTGTGCACCTTAGTAAGGACCACCGTGACTCCGGCCAGGGCACCAAGAAATTGGGTCAACGAGACGACCAACCGGCCACGCGACGGAAGACAAGTCAACGCTGAGCCAGCACCAGGACAAGCAGCTACGCGTCACGTTACCGTATACTCCTGACTGTTAGGCGAAATTGTATATCGCTTCGCAATTCGAAATACATTTATTATAAAGTTGAGAATAAAGCATCTCAGAGATCATACTCCGCTTGTCCATCGAATCCCTTCACCCGACTAGTGTCTAAGATCAAGGTGTACTTGTATAGTTATAAGTACATTAGTACTTGTATAGTAGTTAGTTATAAGTACATTAGTACTTGTACAGTAGTTAGTTATAAGTACATTAGTACGTGTATAGTGTTTAGTTATAAGTACATTAGTACTTGTATAGTAGTTAGTTATAAGTACATTAGTACTTGTATAGTGTTTAGTTATAAGTACATTAGTACTTGTATAGTAGTTAGTTATAAGTACATTAGTACTTGTATAGTAGTTAGTTATAAGTACATTAGTACTTGTATAGTAGTTAGTTATAAGTACATTAGTACTTGTATAGTAGTTAGTTATAAGTACATTAGTACTTGTATAGTAGTTAGTTATAAGTACATTAGTACTTGTATAATGTACTTGTGTACCGTAAGTGTACTTAGCGCTTTGAGATTCGGCCGTACCGACACGACGATTTGTCTGTTCATAGAAAATATTTCGACTTAAAGTCTCGAAGAGTCCTAAATTAGATTTTCGACACTGACTAAACGCATTGTTGCTTCACGTGCGATTTCATGCGGTCCTCTTGTAGGCACTCGTCCCTTTCTTCGTGAAATGAAATTTCATCATTTAACTAATGTCACGAGCTGCTCGAGCTTTATAAAAATCCGCCTATGAGGAAACGCGCCGGGATCGGCGAGAGAGCTCTTCAAACAAAACTCGTGCAAGTCAAAGGATGCTTTTAACCGGATCGGCTATCACCGGGCATCAATTGCTGCGTTTCATCATCGCTTTTAGTTCGGTAAAAAACGAGACGGCCGAGGTCGAGGGGGTGACGTCAATTTGATGGATACCGCAAATTCGTCCGACATCGTTCGCAGTGTATTGATTGCAGCTGGCGTGCGGTGTGCCGGCACCGGCAGAGACTCCGAGCCCCGGTTTCGCCCGCGTCTTGGCCGACGCCGCCGTTTTATTTATTGCTCCATAAATTCGCCGTCAATAATGATCACCATTGTAAATCGTCCAGAGCAACAGATGGTGTTCCTCCCGCGAAACTTTATGCACGCGCACGAGCCGCGTTTTAATGATTTATGGCATTCCAAATGAATCTGCCCCTCTAATGAAATGATTCTTTATTAACGAGCTAAACTCGTGAGTATTTTCTTTTTAAGGCTAAGACAGACTCGTTAGACCTCTCCGAAACTTTCTTCTATAAAATTTCTCATGTCACCTGT